>BLKR01000438.1:117341-274841 GCA_011170035.1 Teleogryllus occipitalis | reverse complement strand
GTTAAAAATAATAGTAGCAAGAAATTTGCTAAAGAGACTCTAAGTGTCTTTTCTAAAATTGAATTCTGTTATGGTGCATAATGTTTCCTCCCTACAAGAAAGTAAAGAAAAATATGATTCCTCAGTAAAGATATCTCTTGAATATTTTAAATGAGCCAATGAACATTATGGACTAATGGAGTTAACAGGCACCACATTAATACTTAAAAATACTATAAAAAACGTTATTGACATTTTTCAGCAATTTTTTTTAAGAAACACATAACATTCTATACCATCATACTGAAAAAACATAGCGACAAAAGAATTAAATGTATTGTTATCAACAAATATTTTATTACCATATTCCAATAGATAATAGGGTGCTCATCTACAAATTTGGGTTGTGTGAGGCATGAATCCCCTTCATGCTGTAGAATATTCTCCAATTCTTTCCGCAAAACCAGAGGATTCAGATATGGTACAGACATAGCTTCCAAAGCTATGGGCTCTGCCTCAGCATCCCCTTCACCCACCTCTGCTTCTCCAGGCAGCTGTTCCTGTAAACAAAAAATATTATAATTATAATTGTTTATTATTATTATTATTATCATTATTATTATTATTATTATTATTATTATTATTATTATTATTATTATTATTATCATTATTATCTGAACTGAATTCGATTAATTGGATATCATTGTGTGATGTCTCTCTCTATGTGAGAACATTGAAGAGAGACAGCATGGTTCCCCAAAGAATAAAAAATTTTCAAAATTTCAAATTCAGAAAATTCACTTCAAAATTTTCAGAATGCTGAGATGGATATCAGAGATAAAAAGTGCATGTGCCATTAATACCATAGAAGTGGTGGGAGAATTGTGATTCAACACAATGGACTAGGAGTAATCTCCCAAAGATAATGGCAGGGTATGAATTGACGGGGGGGGTGAGAACCCAGGGATCATCCCCTTCAGACAGTTAAATGTTTCCTGGCAGAAAAGTATTAATTTCTACATGCCCAGAACATTAGGTATCTTGTTCATGATTCCAGGAAATTGGAAAAGAAAACTTCCCCATAAATATTCTTATGATTTATTCATAGCAAGCTGAAAAAGCAATTAGCAATTATGGCCTTCATTTCACTTCTTGATTCATCTTTCCCTGGAATTTTGAATGGCCTTGAATTGGGGAAAATTGCTGATTCCCACCCTGCATGGAGGTGAAGGATCAAACAAAGCAAGAACAAGAAATTTTACACATGATTGAAGTAGAAATGGTGCTTATGAAGGTTAAAAACATGAAAATCCCAGAAATACATGAAATTCTAATGTCACTATTTAAATATGGAGGAAAGGAGCTTAAGTGAATGCTATCACACTTTTATAAGGACATCATTAGGCAGCCAGGCTTCCGAACATGCTAGCGAATGTTGGAATGCTGGTGACAATAGGGGGATCAAGGTCAATGCAAAAACAAGGCAAGCTGAGGAAGTAGACTAGGGGAGTAGACTGACCCCCCAGGGCACAAGGGCTTGCATGTGTTGGTCAAGCGGCCACCCTCACCCCCAGAAAAGCTGTGGGTGATCACATGATTGCCAAAAATAAGTTATCACAAATGCCAGGCAGAAGGACTTCGCATTTGAATTGCCTTGCTTGTGGTCGCAACTGCTAGCCCAGAAGGCGGATGTTTACTCCTCTTGACACTGCGAGTGCATTCCTCTGGGTGCCCAGGTACCGGCGCAGTACTGCGTCTGGGTGCAAGATGTACTAGCCAGGGAATGGGGAAGTAGTGTGTGTGGGAGTAAGGGAGGTAGATAGTGGACATAACCCCAGAGCTGTATAATTCAAACTGAAGACATTGCATAACTTTCTCTACACTATGTTCAGTACATCGAATGTACACAAGAATATAAGTATCTCTCTCTCATAACGTAGTTGAAGGTGGTTATTAAAAAAATTATAATTTTTTGCAATTTTCAAAAATTGGAGCTTTTAATGAAAATCAGAACCATATTATTAGCACACTTTGCTCTACTTACGCAAAAAGTTTCAAATAAATTTTGTAGCTACTTTTGAAAAAATTTCAAAAATTTCGTAGGGGCTAGCAAAGTATTCCCAAACATTAAGAACCACAAATTTGCAGGGTTTGAGCATGCAGCATTACATAACTTTCTCTATACTAGTTATTTGAAAAAGAAAAATTCAACTCAATCAATTCAACAATTTATTTATTTTTTTATGAATTAATGGCAACAGCTGAAGCTGACACACACATATCCTCATTAAAATTTAGAAGCATTTAGGGAAAGACATTCCCCTAAACTAGAATTCACAACATACCATGAAAACCAAACTAGTGGCTCAGAAACATTGATTCCAAAGCATGAAGAAACAAAAGGCTGAAAGGCAATATTGAAATTTCTACATCACATAACAGGAATCACAAGAGAAAATCACAAAACAAAGAAGATGTTCAAGAGATAGATTACAGTAGAGGTAATAAAAGAAAACCAAAAGAGATGACTTGTCCACAGAATGACAGGGTGAAAATTGCCAAATGCTGCGTTAAAGTATAAGCCAATTGGACAAA
The DNA here is from genome assembly GCA_011170035.1 of Teleogryllus occipitalis. Lineage (NCBI taxonomy): Eukaryota > Metazoa > Arthropoda > Insecta > Orthoptera > Gryllidae > Teleogryllus > Teleogryllus occipitalis. The sequence goes on along the minus strand of BLKR01000438.1, from coordinate 272,267 downwards.
GAAGGATTGTAAGAACAAAGAAGAAGGCCATGAGTTAGGCATGCCAGGAAGAATAATCACTGGATCTACTGATCAAATGGGATCAGGCAACATGCCTAGTTTATGCTTATACTTTTGACAGCTCTCTAAAATATCCCCCCAAAAAAAAAAAAACAGAAATTGCCTGTATATAAAAGGTGTGTGTGTGTGTATATATATATATATCTGTGGTATATAAAAGGAAGCAAACATTTGCAGAGGAATTCAGGATCCAGTGAGACGTCACTAAGAGCTTGTCATTTTCTGCAAGGGCACTGCTACTTTTAAATTCTCTAAAGACCTCCATAAAGCATTTTTTACAATATGTGTCTACTTTTCATACTATTCAACTTAACAATATTCCATAGTCTTGTAATATCTACTCAAAAAATATTAGTGAATAGTTTCCAAAACAAAATTCTACCTGTAAATGAGGTTAGATATCCAATTTTTTCTCAAATAAGTAAAAATTACACTTCCATCTTATTCCAGAATTAAACTTTCAGATACTCAGAAAGATCAAATGACCCAAGAAAAATATCCAAAGCGGAGAAATGTATTTCCACAGGGTAACTTACTTTACTCCCTGAAGAATCTCCTCCAGCCAGACTTTCTCCTTCAGCTGCACTACCAGAGTCCACAGACATACTACTGACACCTTCAAAGCACAAGACACACATTTTAGATCAAACAGTATTTAAAATTATCTTGCGCAGAAAATGTCCTTAAATCTCCAAAGCAATGTACCTCTTAAAATTTCAATTAAAAAAACTATAACAACTCCCTAATAAAATTGAAATTGTAATTTAATTGTGATAAAAAATTAAAAATAACTAATAAAAATTGCATTAGAAAAATTCTGATAATATAAAAGATAATAAAAAGTAATAATTTAAAAGAGGCAGGAATCCAATTATTGAAAGAAATGATTGTCTGTGTATGGTTTGGAAAAATTTTAGGTTCCTCTTGTTATTGACAAATCCTTTTTCTATCAAATTCTTTATTTCATTTCTTAGTGATGTTTCAGAGAGAGGTTAGGCCCATCATCAGACAAGTTTCCAATACAATGTTTAACATAATAGCATAAATACTACATTTTTCATCCTAAAATGTGGTGATCTACATAAAACAATTTAAAATAAATATAATTAAATTTATTTTCTAAAATACACCCACATAACACATACAATTTTTTTATAATCATTAATGAATAAAATAATACCCTATTTTATTGTAATTTGTTTTATTAATTATGGTAATTAACAGATCTGGAAATCTTATCTGTAACAAAAATTATGTGGTTACTTGTTGCAGTAGAACATTTAGCAGTGAACTGTGACACCATTCACATTCTCTAGAAAGTGATCTAGAATCTTTATTCTCTGTCAATTGTTTAATGAAGGAATGCAGAAGGTGGGAACAGTATCAGTCTGTGTGTGTTGTGCTATGAAAAAAAGTTGGGCCTTCAATATGTGCTCTAGATACGACAATCCACAATCCTATTTGCTGATTATTGAGCTGACATCCATATTTGACAGTACTAATTGAGAGTTTATGTATCCTGAAAAATGTAATTCTTGCACAGCCTTTATAAAAAAACAGTTTGGTTTTTTTCTTTTAGCCATGTCTGCAGGGTATAATGGGACACTTCTGTTGGACTAATTTCATTAAGTTTTGTAGGGTACTGTAACATATTGTTAAGAGATTTATAAAAATGTATTCTTATAAAGCAATAAAATAAGTGGTCATCCACTGGCTTCTGAACCTGTTTTTAAAACAAATCGATTAAGTTGTGTACAGTATTACAATGTGGCACTACAGATTTTAAAACTTTTACAAAAAAAACATTTACTCCACATTGTTCGTGAATTCATTAGTTGCTCAAAACACATTCGACTAAAACTATACTTTCTTCTAGTGACAGCAAACTTATAGTTACTTCATGCTCTAACAGTAACGTCCAGATCAGATACCACCCAAACAAACTTTGTGAAATTCTACCTTCCTCTTTCTCTCAAGATCACGTTTAACTGATACAGTATTTGCAGCAAATTATACAGAAGCTCTGTTGCCAGAGCAGCATTGTTAAAACTATGTGCAATCACATTGCAAATAATAAATTCTTTGCAAAACCGTGTATTTCCATCTGTATTCAGATTTCAACTTGTTTATCAGTTAGTCATGGTACATCATAAACAGTTGATAAATAATTTTAACACCAATAAACTAATTAAATTACTAATATTCTTTTTGATAAATCATTATCAGAAAGATTCTTTCTCGCAGTGTGGAAATCCTCCTTCATTACACCCATTTTCAAGTTGAAAAGTAAAAATAAAAATGAGATAATTAACTACCATCCTATATCAATTTTAAGTGTAATACTCAAGTTATTTGAATCAATAATCACTTACAAATTGATACCAAAGATTTCTCCCTTTGAAACAACTAGGCAGTTTGGTTTCATTAGTAAAAGAAATATCGAGTCCAATTTAACGTACTATACGCATTATATTTTAAACGCCACGGAAAATAAGCACCAGGTTGACAGTATCTATACAGACTTCAGGAAAGCTTTCGATTCTGTTAACCTTTCCCTACTTCTACAGAAACTTAAAGTATTTGGTATTTCTGGTTCTCAATTGCAATGGTTTGGTTGCAATGGCAAACTACCTAACAAATAGAACTCAATCTATTAAATATGGGAACATGTTTCAGATAGCTTCACCATATTATCTGGTGTCGCCCTAGGATCCCATCTTGGCCTATTTACTATATTATTTATAAATGATCTATATCAGAATCTGAACAACAGTATTCCTGCTTTATGCAGACAATTGTAAACTTTATAATGAAATTAAATGCTATACAGATATAATCAAATTACAGAATGCACTTAATAGATTTGTTAAATTGAGTACCAATAATGATCTTGTTTTAAATCCCAATAAATGTGAATCTATTACTTTTACATGCTTTAAAGTTCCCTTTCATCGTGACTACTTGATGAATTCAGTTTTACTTCAGAAGGCAGATGTTATCAGAGATATAGGAGTTATGTTTTACTCAAAAATGACATTTTCTCACCATATAGATCATACAACTAATAAGTCTAAGCAACTATTGGGCTTCATTAGAAGCACTTGTAATGAATTACATGGCCCTCATACATTGAAAATGTTGCATTTAATGTAAGTCAAACCTATTTTGATGTATTCATCAGTAGTATGGACCTCTGTATTCAAACCCATGTTCAAGCATTAGAAACTGTCCAACATAAATTTTTTAGAATTGCAGCTAATCACCTACATTTACCTCACAATTTTAAAATTAATTATTTCACGTCTCTTGGGTATTCCCTTTCTTTCCTCAACGAGAAACTATAATGATCTACACTTTTTATATAAATTAGTTAACAGAGTCCACTTCTGCTGGAACAATTGAGGTTTTGTTTCCTCTGCTTCAAGAAGAAACAATATTTTTTCACTTAAACTATACACTGTTGTTTATACATAAAATAAAGCTTTTTCACAATGTGTAAATTAGCAAATAACCTTTACATTGATCTCTGGGAATCTTCCCATTCAAACTTTACAAAGAGATATGAAAAATGAGCTGTTACTTTTTAATTGATATATAATGGCATAGGTCTGATATATAATGGGAAGGTGGCATAGGTCCGATTTTCACGGTTAACTAAATTTTGGAAAATTGCAAAAGATTGAATTTTTTGTCGGTGCCTTCTTACAGCTATAAAATTGAAGACTCAGATTTTTCCTTCAAATGAAATTTGTTGCCTATAAATAGTTCTTTTATTAAGGTCATGTAGACTTTTTTGAAGATTTTAGTAGTTTTCGTGCAACAGAGCATGAAATATTTGCAATTTTAAAAAGTTACAAAAGCATGATTTTCTCAAAAATGGCTCCAAATTCTTCCAATGGATAGTTCTAATTTCACTGCTTAATATGACATAAAGTTCATTTTGGTGTATTAATGTTTTTTCAAAATTTACACAAATGTAATTATTTTGAAATATCTCTCACACCGTTAATATGCATATTTCCATTAATTTGTATACATTATTGCATTTGTGAGTGTAAGTGCTTCAAATGACTTCAAATGAAGTTTTCCGAAAACTCAACAAATTCCTGTGAAAAAGAGTTTCAAATTCCGCATTTACAGTAATGCTTATTCACAAATTTCTTAAAAACGGCTTCAAAATTTTCAATGAAAATTTCTATTTTGGACGAGGTTTTACTCTTCTTTTATATTCTTTAAGTCATATTTCGATTCTATAAGAAACCGAAGAGTTGAGAAAATGTCAAAAAAATGTACTTTCGGTGACAATAGATGGCAGCTGGCCAGAGAATGGAGCAAGACCTGAAAGCCAGTCGACACCAAGGAAATTAGAAAAATTTGCTACGAGAATGTCTGTGCCATTCTGCAGCACCTCTAGTTCTTTTCTTCAATAGGCAGTAAATTTTTTTAGGGATAAGATGATAATACACAGAAAATTTCATTATCTCCCTGGGAATTTTGACAAGTAATTTATAAAAAACTGCCGTGGAATTCATCGCAAACAAAAGTACTGGCTCTCGAACTAGGAGCTGTGCATACAAATCATACTATTGTCAGCACTGGTTCTCATAGGCTACAAGAGAAAACCGTGACAAAAAATATGGATTATCAAATAGGTTTTGAATCATTGCTGAAAGGTTTATTTGGAAACACCCGCTCAAATAAATAAAACAGCTGTATCTTATCACTGTCAACATCTCGATGTTCAACAAAAAGCTTCACAAATATCGATCCAAAATTGTTGTGGAAATTTCAATTCAGCTTTACTTAAAAAGAATTACTTAACAGAATTGCTTAAAAAGAAATACATCAATACATTTAGAATATAAAATAAGTAAAAAGTAAAAGTGTGAGAAAGTAAAAATAGAACTAATATTGGCATTTTCAATAGTAAATTATAATTAAAATTAAATTAATTATTTTTCATATCATTTATTCAATTTTTCTTGGGGGCCCATAGTTAGTGTGAAACCTGTATTTATTGCATAAATTGCAAGCAGAAATTACGCAAAAACTACTTGCTTTTTTCAAAAAATTGTACACAACCTTTTTTAAAGAGCTAATTTTGTACAATAGACTTTGTCTGAAGCAAAAATCTTTATCTTCAATTTTGTAGTTTTGAAATTGGGGATGTAGTATTAAATTTGAAATCGTTTTGAAATCAAATTCGTTTTTATAGTTTTCCATGTTACTTTGTTTCTTATTTTGTCTTTTCGTGTTACTTTTAGTACTGCTCTCGGATATCTTATATGGGCGGACTCTATTCTCTGTTTGTTGTAATTTTGTCTATTAATTTCATGCGATATCTGCATTTCTAGCTCCATTTTTTTTTAACATGTTTATCTCAAAACTTCATTTTTAGAGTAGTGCCAATATTGTCATGATACAATATTTTTTGATTGATTAATTAGCAATTCCATGCACATCAACTGCTAAGGTTATTAGTCATGTAAGTGTAAAGCATGTTTTTATTGCAGGAGATGGCAGTATTCTTTCCCCACTGGTGAGATCCAGCAATGACCTACTGTCAGCTACAAGGGTATCCCTCAACCAGGTAACTCCCATCAGTGGGGCATCATCCCAGCTGGGACAAGCTCTAAGCCCTTCTCCTGGTATGTGTATTAGTGTAGTGCATGGAAGTGTAAATGTGTGTAGGGTTCAGGAAGAGGAAGTGAAGATTGTGTGAGGTCCATGATCTATTTGTTTGAGTACTGCTCTGACGTTCGCCTGGTATTGATAGGAGAAACCATGGAAAACTACCGATCAGAGCAGCCAGCTGCTAGAATTCTCCTCCAGACAGTAATTGAATTCGACCTAGCTCTCTAGCAAGGGTTGAAAATCCTGCCGATGTCGGGACTTAAAACTGGTAAACTGGTAAGACCTGAAACCTTTAAGTCTGGTAAGACCTGAAATTCTAGGAGCAAGCTGCTCTGATCGGTTGTTTTCCGTGGTTTCTCTGATCAACACCAGGCAAATCCCGGAGCAGTACCCTAAGAAACAGGCCATGGACCGTGTGCGATCTTTCCTTCCTATTCCTTGTCCTATCCTCACCCCTTACACACACACACATATATATATTAAAATGCACTGCCCTACCACACATGCTGGGAGACCGGTCAGGGACTTAGAACTTGTCCCGGCAGGGGGTACAGTGTCCCGCTGGTGGGAGAGACCTCGTTGAGGAAAACCTCGCTAGTCGATGGTAGGTCGGCAATGGATCCTGCCATCTAATGGGGGAAGATCACCCTGATGAAAAAAATTCACTACACTTACGGGACAAATGACCTCAGCAGTTGATGTACCCAAAATCTGAATCAATCAATCTTGATGAGATAAACCAATACCCATAGGCTTATACCAATAAATATTAAGAAATACCCCCCTGTAATGGGGAACTCGGATAGAAAAGCATTTGAGAAAAGTGGTCCAGAGCAAGGTGTAGTCAGACAGTCATAAAAAGCCTAAACTAGGAATAAAGCTGGACCTGAAATACAAACAACAAGGCAATAGGAAAAGGACAATGCAATTTGGAACATGGAATATACACAGGATTAATACAAAATGCCATCAAGCTTTCCAAGAATTAAGCAGATATCATCTGGATGTAGCAGTGTTCAGGGAAACAAAGAAGAAAGGCCCAGAAAATATCCAAGGAGAATATATCCATTTTTATCATGCTGTTGATAAAAATCAGATGGCAAATTGAGGTAATTGTATCGCAGTCCATAAAAAGCATAAAGAATACATAACAAATTGGGAGTCTTTTAACTCTACAATTATAAAATTGGAGATGAAAGTACTAGTCAACATGTGGTAATTGTGAGAGTGTATGCTTTAACAGAGGATGCTAATCCTAGTGCAAGTTAAAGATGATTTTATGGAGGAATTAACATAAGTTTTACATGAAATTAGAGATGGGAAAGAAATTTTTATGATGGGTGACTTAATTGCCTGAGTTGATAAAAAAAAATAGACAAATAGTGGAGCCTCTTGGAGAGGATACACTCAATGACAATAAGTTGTGTCAATATTTCAGTGAAATCTGTAATCAATTCTTTCTCCAAAAATCAAACGGGCTTTACAGATACACGTTATTTTTATTGTCTTCCTATCTTATTGTTAGTTAACATTTATGAGTTTCATAACTTGGAAAGGCAATGTAAAAACATAAATCTTAACCATCTAGGCTTAATCTGTGAATGTAAGATGTCCCCGTAAATTTCGAATGAGATTTTGGGGGGGAAAATCTCTTCAGGGTAAATTATCCAGGTAAATTTCATCTATCTATAAGAAAGACAATAAGAATGAATGTAGAGACATTAATATTATCACTTTGATTGGGAGACAGGATAGCCAGGTACTGAGAGGAAGATAAGGAGAATACTATGATGAAGATTATGGAGGAATAGGGTGGCTTTTGCACAGGGAGATCTTGTGTTGACAATATATTTTGTTTAAAAATGAATGAAAAAAGAGTCAGTGTAGGCAGGGAAACCACTCCAACACATGGTACTGGAAGATCTGGAAAGGGCATTTGACTCAGAATCTGGGAAAGGTTAATTCACTGGGAGTAGGCAGAGCTCTCAATTCAATAGCAATTCCTTTGGGATCTTGTTGCTGTTTCATGACTAGTTTTTGTCAATTTTGTAATTAATATTGACTATCATTATATAATCATTATCCACTTATTTAAACATTATTCATTGACTGATTGATTTTTTTCGTGTTTCCGGGCGCGTCAACTACTGTGGTCATTAGTCCCGTTAGTGTAGTGCATGTTTTTTCAGGAGATGGTGGTGATCTTCCTCCGCTGGATGGCGAGATCCGGCGCCGACCTACCGTCGGCTAGTGGGGTTTCCCCCTAACCAAGACTCTCCCACCAGCTGGGCACCGCCCCAGCTGGGACAAGCTCTAAGCTCCCGACCGGTCTCCTGGAATATGTGGTAGTGTAGTGCATGTTAGTGTAAGTGTGTGTGTAAGGGGAGAGGATAGGACGAGGAAGAAGGACAGATCGCGCGCAGTCCGTGGCTCGTTTGGTAAGGTACTGCTCCGGCATTCACCTGGTGTTGATCGGAGAAACCATGGAAAACTACCGATCAGAGCAGCCGGCCGCTAGAATTCTCCTCCAGACAGTGACTGAATTCGACCTAGCTGAAAAGCTAGTGTCGAATATCCTGCCGCCATCAGGACTCGAACCTAGGACCTCCCGGTCAGAGGCACTGCAGTGACATCAGTTGATGCACTGAGCTACCGCTCCCAGTTTTAAACATCATTCATTTTTTGTGTAAAACTCAATATTTTTATTATTTTGCTTGATAATCGCTAAACCTATCGATGGCCAGACGCCTCGTCACTACTCCATGCAGTATTATTAAATTAGGTAATAAGTATTGACAGGTACCTAAACCAGAAAGCTGTGTTAGTGATGTCCGAGTTCGTGATCCACCATCCAAACTAGGAGCTGGAGGCACATAAGGTCGAGACCGTAAATCCAATACACGAACTGTTAGAAGGGGTACAGTATCTTTTTCACAAAACTGGCACCTAAAAATATGAGAATTCATGAAGAACAAATTATTTGTGTTAAAGAGTAAAATTTAACATCATCAGTCAGGATAAAATTCAGTCTCCATACTTAGTGTTAAGGTTCGAGTCTTCTGGCTTCCAGCCTGCCATGATTTCTTCATCATACAGAACTGATAAACAATTATGGCACTTAGAACAAGTTGTCATGGAAATTTCAATGGCTACTGGAGACCGAGGATCTCTTGTAGCTAAATCCTTAGGATATAAGTTTTCTAAATATGGCTGTTGTTGTTGAATTTGCTGCAGATGCAGATTTTGCTGCTGCTGCTGTTGCTGCAGCAATGGCACAGATCCTGTAAAATATCAATTTAGATATTCCAATAAATTAATCAACATCAATGTGAGATGGAAAATACATATACAAGTATATCTCAAATACTTGTATATAATACTCAGTCAAATACTTGTAAATGTGTAAATATATGGACAATTAAGGTCTGTATATGAAAAATTGAATGCATTCTCTAATTCATTTGCTCTAACACATTTTGCTACATATTGATTTGAAACAATATTTCAGCCAAAGAACAAAACAAATATGAAAAATATATTACCCAAATCATGAAATATTTTATTTAACTATGGCAAATGTTTCCCTTATAGAGCCATTAATTCTATTAATCAATAATTCCTTATTTGTACTTTTCTAGTAATTCAATTTAAAAATTAATTTTTCCCTTATGCAACTTACATCGTTCCTCTATTTTAATTGAATAACAGTGGCAACAAAATTATCTTACCTGGTGTTCCTTGTTGCATCAAATTAGATGCACTACCCTTCCGAGTTCCTTCATTGCCAAACAACTCCATTATGTTTGAGCCCCAAGTATCTAATTGTTGCTGAACCGCTAAGGAAGAGAATTCACTTGATACTCTTCGTCGTTCCTCTCCAGCTGCAGTTGACAGTGGAACTGAATTAACCTCTCCAACTGAAGCCATGCTTGACCCAAGACCATCATCCTCATAACCATCTCTTTCACAGCTAAGGCGAGCCCTAATCAAAAGCAACAAATTTTTAGATTCACATTTGAGAGTCAAAATTATCTGAAATTGGGACTTCATACATTCATTTAACAATTATTTAAACTAAAACACATACATTTATATAGCGCCTATAAGGGCCTATTTCAACATTAATGTCTATTTGTGCCTATTTTACTTTTAAAAACCAAAGAGACTAATTTGCCTAATTTCTTTTGTCTGTGGTTTCTTTTAACTTTTTCCTTCTGTGTCAGCAAAACAGATATTATACAATATGATATTAATGATGATTGAATTTTAGGCTGCAATAATCTGAAAGATAGCGAGAAATGAATATACTGGACAAGATCTCCATGCCACTTCTTCCTGGCTTCGTGGAAGAGCTTGCCTCTGCTTCTGAGATAAAGTGTCTGAATTTCCATTAGAGAAAACAATACTTGTGGCCGCAAGGATCCTTTAACACCATCTGAGAATTTATCTTTGTGAGTTGGTGTTTCATATAAACTTTATTGCATGAACTGTGTACTTGAAGTTGAGACATGTTAATGTGATACTTTTGGGTTGAATTGCATTCAGTGGTGTGTAGCAATACCAAAAACAAGTTCAAGAGCACGTCTCATTCGACATTTGCTTCATGAATATCCACACTTCACAAAAGACGAAAAGATAATTTTCTACCAAGCATGTAACAAACAGGTGAGAGTTTTTTATTTCATGAAAGTTAACTAAATGTTGCAGAATTGGGGTATTAAGTGGTGGATTTTAATGAAATTGTCATTTTTTCTTTTCACTTTAGTATAATGCATTTTAGTACAGACATTAATTTTATGTCATGACAAAAGGAAATGACTCATTTTTATATAACTTTTTTGGAGTGAATTCCTGTGTAGTCTATTTGACATCTTCACTCAGAAATTGTCATGTCAACCATTGTAAGTATGTAATCTAAGGTTCCTGTGATGCCTATCACTGCCACTGTTGGTTCAGCTGATTTCATGATAACTAAAGGCAGAGATTTCCTGGTAAAGAACAATCCAAACCAAAAGTTTGCAAGCCGAGTTCACTTAAATGAAAGGAAGAAGCCCCAATTACATCAGTAATATTTCCAACAGCATGAATTGTTCATCTGAACTGGTTTTGATCAAATTTTTGAAGTCATTTATCTTTGCTTTTAGGACTCTTTTAAAATGTTTTAAGAACATTTTATTGATCATTTTTGGCAATGTTTTAGGTCATTAAAATCCACCCCTTAATCATAACGTACTAGTAAACATTGCAGGATCAGATCAATGGAATTCTTCTTATAAAATTCTTCTTCGATGCAAAAAATTCCCAAAATATATCAATTACATTTTTGTTATTTTAAACTGTATTGTAATGTATGTAGATGCTAATTAAATTTCTAGCTTCTAATTTTTTTTCTATTTAGGTTTCAAGAGACAAGAAATCCCATTTAACTCAAGCACGTAGATGAAAAGTTCCACAAGGAAATGTTGTGCACTAATCCGAACTGAAGCAAACACCATTAACACAAGACATCTGGGGAAACCACCAAAATGAACCAGTTTTATGGAAATTTGTGTCATACTATGGTAGAGGTTAATATCCCATTCAGGAAACTAGAAAATCCTGCATTGAAAGTATTTTTTGTGAAATAGTGCCATCAGGCCATGCCTCCCGAACCAGCTCTAAGCAAAAATTATCGTTAGTAACTATAGGGACACAATACACAAAATTTGAAGCGAAATTGCAGACTCCCATACTCGGATATCAGTTAATGAAACTACAGGTGCACTTGGAAGATACATTGCAAATTTAACTGTCGGAAAATTGGATCCATATATGCCATCCAGAACATACTTGATATACTCCCAACAGCTCCCCAAAACAAATCAGCAAACAATTGCTCTTTTTGTTAACCATGGACTGAAAGAATAGTATCCCTATAATTTTGGCGAAACTAAAGTGCTTTTTGCTTTCATCGATGCTGCAACATACATAGATGCATCAACAGCATGCAAGAAAATTAAAAGTAGCAAATGGATCTTTTATATTCAATTATTTATATTAACTAAAGCCACAAATTGAAGAATTTTCCACTTTCATCTTAATTACAAACCCCGAAATAAAAATACTACTAATACTAATAATACTATAACCCGAACAAGCAGAGTGTAGGACAGGCGATGAGGGCAGCACTGCACTTTGTTTTGCTTCACAGAGAAAGAGACAGAGCTATTGGTATACTGACTGCGAAAACTGCAGCACTGATCTAGACCAAGGCCCCGTATATATGATCCTCTTGTTCAACTTGGGCATCTTAGTTCAACAATATACTTTTGACAATCCAATTAAAATCACGGAGAAATGTCGACACGTTCGATAATTATATTAATAAATATTAATAACAATATAAAGAATGGAAATATTTTGACTCCCTAAAAATAACCATATAGTACAGGTATACTACATATAATTAGCTCCCATTTTAATGTTAATTGAACTTACTTTTTTTGGTTGCTCTCATAATTGTTAATTATGAATAAATTATAAACTAAAAAAATAAAATAAAAAAATAAATAAATAAAACAGGGCACTTAATTTAATACATGTCATTACCCACCCAGATCCTCCTTTCACAGGTGTGCTGTTTGCAGAAATTGCTTCCTTAATTTCATCAAACTTTTTGTACATTGTAGACGCAGCAGTTGATGCTGCAGATTTCAGACTACTAAGGCCACCCATCAACAATTCATTAGACTTCTTTGAAGTTAGACTGCTGGGACTGAAAATGTAAAAACAAATATGAAAAGAGGAAGACAAACTCAACATTCAAAGAATCTTATACTTATATTTTTGAAAATATTTAGTAACTTTCTTTTTTTTTGCATCCGTGGTAACATAAGAGTCACTAATTTGAAATTTTAATGAGGTAGGAAAAACCTGTTCCCACCGACTAATAACTTTACATACATACAAACAAGAAAAGTTCTGTTGTTCTTTCTTTTGTTTTCATTTGTCTATTTTTTGTTTACAAAGAACTACAGACAAAATGCTTTTTCTGAATATTTTTTTGCTGACATATAGAAAGTAATCTGATTGTGCTTCACCAAGCTGTTTAATTTAACAAATGGTGTACCAAAACTTTTCATTAAAAATTAGCAATTTCCAAATTCCAACTAAAAAGACAAAAAATACTTTCTCTATTTTATGTAACACCACACAAAAAAGCAAAAATACATTAAATGCAGACTGAATCTACTAATGCTTATAGATATATTCTCTCATTAACAAGGCAATTACAAAATAATATTTTGCAGTTACAATCTACTCTTTTCTGAATTTATGTATTTTAGTTTAATGCAGAATAAAAATCACTGTCCAGCTTTAACACATAAAAATAATAATAAAAAACCTACAACACAACCACCCACCCGCACTTTTGTCTTCACTGACAATTATTTATTGTTTGGGAGGGTAAAACTATAATACCATGCATACTTGTTGGAACTTGACACAAAATTGCCATGCAAATGTCCATATGCAGTGCCTTGTGGCAACTCATGATGCTATTCATCCCAGAGAATTGGTAAGTAAATACTTCTACTTCGTTTTTACTAACAAATTGCTTTATCAGCATTTCCACAGTAGTAAATACATTTCAGTTTCATAAAATGAAGATGATGTAAATGGCTCAGTGACAATGTACTATCTGGAATTGGGAAACACTTTGTATACAAATTCAAATTGACACTGTTCAACAAAATAATAGCATGGTTCTTTTGGAGTTCTAGCATGCTTCTACTGATAGATATTTACAAATATTGTTAATGAGACAGATTTTACATCACTTTTCAAGAAATACTTGTACATGACCATATAATCTGTGATGAATAGCATCTATTCAAGCAGTAAGGCAGCTGACCTGAAGTTAGTAGGGATATTCTCAAATATCTGAGTGCTGATGCGCAGATCCGCCTTGCGAAGGCTCAATCGGATGGGAGAATTGCGGCTGCAATGAGAACCAAGCAGTCTAGTGGAGGCATAAAGGCATTGCTCTCTACGGTCCTCCCAACAGACCAACCCCCACACACACTCTGGCCAACTCATCAGCTCTAGCTACCACACATCAGCTACTACTACAGGCTGATTGTAGCAAAATATTAATTAACAAATACAGTAAGTAGTTTCTGAAAATCAATTGATCTGATTAAATTTCAGACAGTTTTCACAATTACTTCCATGCCGTTATAAAAGGAAAGATGAAAATTAGAAAACTGTACAATGAACTTTTGTAACTAATTTTATTAATTTTCTCGTCTTTATACATGTATGCTGAGGGAACAGAAAAATTGAAAAAGAATTAGTTTTTTGGAAATTTAAATATACATAATTCTTTAGATTTATTAGCAAAAAAACCCACCCTGTATTACTTCTTTGAATCTAACCTACTACGCTCTGAAGGGCTCAAAACAGTGTAAGACAAACGGCCCCTTTTCAAATACAATAAAGGTGAATTCTTTAAATCCATGAATTACGAATTAACTTAAAAATAATGCAGTAAACTCTCTAATAACAATCTCTCTTATTAACAAAACTTTCTAAATAACAAACGAAGGTCATTACACTACTAAATGTGTGCTTTTTCTCTCTTAACTTAAAATAAGGGTAGTAAATTGTTTAAAAATGTGATGAAAACTATAAAATTTAATTCAAATATTATCTGTAATAAAATCACAGATCTTTTAAGAACTGTTTTTTTTAAAGAACAAAACAACTCATTAAATTAAATTGAGTACTCAATACACTACAATCAGCTATCCATTCATATTTCAGACATTAAATCAACAACCTGTCAATGTTTTGTGACTTGTCCTTTTTTTCACTGTTAAACTTTTCTGACACTGACGAAGTTGGGAGGACATTTTGACATCACCAAGCAAGCCACCTAAGCCTATAAGTTCTTTTTACTACACTTAGTTATATTTGAATAAATATAGCTGCAATAATCATAGGGAACTATTTGTGTGTTTTCTGACACATAAAAGATTTTTTTTATTTTAACATTTAAAAAACTCAACGATACCCTCAATAAATATGCCCCCTTAAACATCCAATAAAGACCAAAAAAATCCCTAAATTTAGAGGGAAATCCCCTAAACTGGCAACAATGTCGGAGAATATTCCCTTACATGCAACAATTATAGGTTAAGTTTTCCCGCAAGAGTATTCTAATTTGAACTTGGAGATTACAGACTGACATGGGGAAGGAAGATGCCATCTTTGAATTTTAATGAACATTGATGGAAAAATGTGTGCAAGATTTATGTTGGAGTGCACTGTGAAGGACCTACAAAGCACACAATGGATTGGACATGAATATTGACTGTGAATGGTTGAATAATCAAAATGTAAATTTTCTTTGGCAGTTCGAGAGTAAGTCACGAATGACATGCCTATCTCGTGACAAAAATCGGAGCTGCGAACAGTGGTTTCCCATGAAACTGTACTCTGATTTCAATAGAGTGACTTCTGAGAGACCATCAGCTGCGGTGTGGTTATTCAATCAGTAGTTTCAATACCAAAAATTAAAGTTGTAACAAAGCTCCTGATTGGATAAACATGTCCAGCTGATGATCCATCACAAAACACTCTATGTGAACCTCTACCACCTCAAAAACACCAAGTGAAGTCAATCATTCACTCAATATATTTGAATCCTATATTATAATGTCTGGCAATACCTGCGAATAATAATAATAATAATAATAATAATAATAATAATAATAATAATAATAATAATAATAATAATAATAATAATAATAATAAATAAAGTTCTTTCCAGAAATAAAAAACGTTTTTTTAAAAATAATGGTAATCAATAAATGAAATCACTTGTATGTTATGCATGTCTTATGAGTAATGTCTAAAAATTATAATTTTCACAAAAGTCTTTGATTAACAGACTTCCCTTATGATGGTCTCCTGAAATTTGTTAATTAGAGAGTTTACTGTAAGTTCACTTCAGAAATCCACAGTTCCCCCTCCCTTTTCGTCTTCCTTCAATATTCATTTAATTTCAATTCTTCAAACACTTCTCATAAAGCAAAATACTGAACGTTAATATAATCAACATTTTAAAAATAGCAGTAGCCTGCACGTAGAATGCTGAAAAGCTCTGTGGTTGCAGTTCTAAGACTCATAATTATTACCTTTTATATTGGGACAAATAATTATGTCATGAAACTAATTTTACCCAACAGGCATTAGTAGGGGGGGCATGGTGGTTTCTTTGAAAAGAACCCTGGTGCCCTAAATCATTTTATTTCTGTAAATATGATCAATTTCCTGATTTCCCTTCTTTTTAAAACTGATAATTTGAGGAAGAGACTCTCCAAACCATCTGGCAAGCAACCCTGTAATTAGTTCAAAATCAAACCAATTGTACTGATTAATTGTATCATTAAAAGTTATTTCATTCTCCTTGTATTATGTTTTTAATTAATTTACAAGTAAAAATGCCACTTGTAAATAATACAATTTTAATGGAAAAGGAAGGGGCCCCAAACATGTAACCCCCTCCCCCCCATCTTATTTCAGTCTGTGACTAACTATACTCACAAATAACTAAATGGGACTGCATGGAAATAAGCAAAGTTCAAAAGTTCATCTCAATATTTGAGAATAAAACTGCCTTGAATAAACTTAATAAGAGAAATTGTAAATCATAGCTGATAGAAATCAGTGCTGCCTTGATCTCAAGCAGAACATATCAAGTTTTATTCAGGCATTTCTTTCAATGTTGGAAATTCTGATGTTGTATTGTTAAAGTAATTACAAGAAATATCGGAAGTCATGTCATTAATGGAGATGACTTTCATTATTTCTTCACACATTTCTTTCAAGCATATCAGGTTTTAGTAGAGGGGAAAAAATTGATTAAAATATTTTATCATGTGCTCGAAACTAACTTTAAAATAAACAAAATTCACAACATTATTTTTTGACAAACTTTCACAAATGTTTGTAACTTGAATGCTTACTGTTCTGAGCCCCACACAAGCTGCCCAAAAGGATCAATTACTCTTCTTCATTTGATAAGTAGAATAAGTATTGTCTTTAAAATCCACAGGCACAGAAATAATAAATAAATTAACATAAATATAACTAATGTTCCCTTTCAGGTAAATTTCTGTTAAGAATGGTAGGTACTACTGTCCCACTTAGTAACATGGATTAATAAAAATATTCCCTACATCACTGCAAGCTTCTATCGGGTTCTGCTACATTAAAGTAACTACAAAATCGCTATACTAAGCATTGCAATTTTCAATTGTTAATAATATTCTATTAGTGTCTACACAAACTTTATCAAATAAATGTTAAGCAGCAGATGTGCTAGCTGAACTGTTGGCATGGCAAATGTGAGAGCAGTTACAAAAGTGCAGAGCATAATCCAATTCAGGACCCTGCAAAACATCTATAGCATAGGCAATTAGTGCTTATGAAAGAATTAATTCTCCATAACTCTTTCCATGCACTAAACTGTGGCAAAGTCACAGAATGTGCATGATTACAAATGAAATCACAAAAATAGAAACATCTAATTGTAAGTACAAAATATTGTTAAAATGCTGTAGCACACATAGTGAATCATGAAGGCATAAATTATTCACATAAGATATGATAAACATTTCAAAGATAGCAAACCCAGTACAGCAAGATTAATCTTGATGTCATCAAATACAAACATGTCAATGCATCACAGGAAAACCTCACCTCTTTACTTAGTCTTCCCTTACCAATTTTTAGAGGAGCATGAAAAGCCATTTTTTAACTTTTATTAATAATAGGATTCTTCTTCTTTTTCTTACAATAATAGTATTATAACATGAAAATATTGAAATAGTTTATAGTTGTGAATGAAAGTGGAAAAAACTAATTGTTCAATCATCAATTATATGAATTCACTGACAAAATTGCTACCAAGGAGAAGCTGAGGATATCATAAAACTCAAAAGAGGACTATAATATTTTTTTTTCACCTAATTTCAAACCAAAAGGTAGCAAGGCACAAGGCTTTCAAAGAGATAGTGGAAAATTTATGACCGTACTTTGAGATTTGAGGTTTTAATGTGAACCAGTAACCTATTTGAAAACATTTTCTGTTATTTGATCATACAAGCTAACAAATATTCCTACAACTCAGCATATAAAGAAACATACCATTTTTAAACAAAATGCAAAGCAACAAAAAAGCCTGAAACTAATATGAAACTATGATAAACAGGTTTGGCAACAAACGTGAAACTTCATGTTACAATGTGAAATTATTTCAGAGGTTTTCAACCTCACCAGCAATGTTATTAATATTCATGTGAAATAAATTTTAAACATCAACAAAATGTCATATCTTGACATTATTTACGAACTTGCTAGTTATGGAACATACTAATTATTTCCGTAGAATCCTCTGATACCTGAACAATGAATAATTTTAACACTATTTAAAGAAACAACATTTGATTATTAGATTAAAATTGAAAGACTTCATCCACAGTTAATGATAAAATTGTTCTTTTCTTTTCTTCATAGTTTTCAAGAGTAAATTTAAGTTAATAAACTCTTCAAACATTATTAACTTTCAATTTCAAGAAAAGAATTTTAAAAAATCCTAAAAGTAACGTAATACACACTTTAATTTTTTTCATTAATCACAATAGAGACTGTACTAAATATTCAGTCCAGATTTCCTCGTTTTCTGACAAATTCACCTCCAAAATAGCAATTAAAATGGATCACATCACATGTGTTCATCGGAGTTACCAAGACTTGTTTAAAGCAATGTTTAATGTAAGACACTACAGAATGCTACAAATCATGCATACTTTAAACAATGTCATAACAATAAATTAATACTTATTTCCAAACACTTACATGAGGAAAATTTTTAGTACGTTCTGACTCTTGTACTTACCAATACAAGCTTATAACTGACATATAATTTTTAATGGAAAGATAGAAGTGTGGAAGAAAGACACCAATCATGTACTACTTACTATTAAAATACTACAAAATATTCCAGTGCATCTATCAATGCATGATAAAACTGGTAGAATTATAAGCAGGAACCAAATGTTTAGGTTTTTATGATTATTAATTTGTTTTCTAAACGGTTAAAATAGACTTTTTTTAAATCTTAGGAATAAACTAACAAAAATTATGTCATATTTTCAACTTCTACAATTGGAGGTGATGAACATTTTAAAATTAACTGAAATTCAATCTTCAAATCATGGAAGTTGCATGAATCTTTCTCCTGTACACATTCTCCCTATGGATGCACCTGTTAAAACTGGCAAATACTACCTAAAAATGTGACTCCTTAATATCAGCTTTATAATTGATACCACTAATGTAAACTAGCATCAAACTATACGTATTACAACTCAAAATTTCATTTTAAAAATTAAGTTTTAAAATATTTGTTGTTGAAATGATTAATTGTAATGCAGTTGCTACTGAAGAACATTCTGTACTTTGAATCTTCATACAACACAGAATCTCAATAACAAGTATATTTTTTTCCATTGTATGTATCACATTATCCAAAGTGAATGATACTTCTCTATCTTGAAATTTTCAAAATTAAATTAATGAATGCATCACAATCAATCTTGTTTCAATAACACAAGTTTTGTTACATCTCAAAAAATAAATGAAAAATACAATAGCCCTCAATGATACAATTTCTCTCCAGAATAATTACCTGCATACCGTAAGTTGGGCTAATGGAAATATTAGCTTATATCTTTAGATCGAAGTAGGCAAGCTGTAATCATTTTAAAAAGCCATGGAGTGAAGGAGCAACTTACCTGAAAGGAAGTTTAAAGCTGGATCCAAGACTGCTAAGGCCAGATGACATACCCGCTGTGGGTGAAGTAGAAGCAGGCATATCAACAGGCATTGTTGAGGAACGCTGCATTGAAGTTGAACCTGCAACTTCTTCTTCTTCCTCTAGTTCCTCCTCCCCGTCACCTTGGTGTGAAAATGTAGCACTGCGTGATACCCCTCTCCCTCTTCCACCAAAAAGAATGGGACCACCAGGACCTTCTGCTGCAGGGGTAACACTAGAACTAAGAGATGTAGAACTAGAATGGTGATCACCATTTACATCTTGTTCTTGTTCATCTTCACCATCACCATCTAGAGCACCGAGAGGATCATTCTCTGTGACAGGAGTCCGAATAGGAGAAGTCTTTTGAGATGGTGACCCTACAGTTTTTGTGGGAGATCCACAAAGACTCTCTGCTTGTTCGTTGTTTTGTTCCTGCACTATATCTATCTTATCTGGATCTAAAGAAAGAGGAGAGCTCTGAGTTCGAACAAGGGTGTCAGCATGAGGCTGACGACCAGCCAATTCTAAATCAGAACCACCACGCGAACCTGCATCCAACAGTGAGTCAGCACTATTTTTATGCATTCCTATCACTTCAGAACCAAGGAAACGGGAACCCCAAGAATATAGCTTAGAAGCCAGATGCCGAGGAGTGGCACTACCAACAGAGTCCAAGTCATCAGCACTTCCAGCGCTACTTCTTTCTTCCAGGTTCTCAGTTGATGACTCACGACTTTGACGACGAAGTGTAAAACTACCGCGTCTCCCAAATAAAGACCTACAAAAATATTGTCATTATATACTAAGTGTATTGAATGTTCTACCAGTAACTACAAATTAAGTCCCGTACAGGTACTGTCAATGATTAATAAGAAAATTATACCTGGCACTGCCTTTTGAAAGTGGCTTGCTAAGAGGCATAGCAGAACTATGTCTCCCTTCTCCATGCAAACCCAATCGTAAAATTGGAGCATCATTCGCAAAACTTTCAGACCTAAAACAACAAATATTTACTTTTAAAAACATATTCAACTGAGCTCCTTCAGTCATTTATCTTAAATTTAGTTCTGTGTGAAACAATTATGTAGATTTTAACATCATTCCAGGGTCTAACATACAATGCAAACATAGTAGACATTGATGTGAAGAGATAACAACAATACTTTAAATTTAAAATGAGGTAGCTTTCAATATGGAATTGTTTAATACAAAGAATAAAAGCGGTTTTATTTCCAGAATTTCATTTAAACATTTCGTTAATTAATTTTGTTATATGCACGTTCCACATTTCTCTTGATGAGAACACTTTAGTTTTACATTGAAGGCCACCGGAACAGTTTGAGATTTATGGAAATGTATATTAATTGCACAACTTTTCTTGAACAATGGCTTGGAGACATGCAGGTAAAGTGGGGGTATTAGTTACGGCATTGGCCACTAGATTTTATGAAGCAATGCCAATCTGTGGAATATCAGTCATGCCTTCGCAACTTTCTCAATAAATTGAGTTCAAATTGTCCCAGGAGTTCAAGGTACCTCCTGCAATGGATCTGGATCAGCTTTGGCCATTTCTTTTGATATTGTGTAGAAAAATATGACCAGGAGTTCTTGGTTTCAGCAGTAAATATATTTTCTTACGTGCCAATGAAGATGTATTTGGAATGTTGTCATCAGTGCTCGCTGCGAGCTTTGGTCTTCAACTGTTTATTGCTCTAGGGGAGGGGGGGAGGGGGGGAGGGGGGGGAAGCAAGGTCATTGTTCAAGAAAAGTTGCACTAGTACTACTTTACATGCACAATAAAAGCTTTAAGATGGTACTGTCGCATGCTCACAAATAAATTAATCTTAGAAGCAGAAAGTCTTGTTAAAAGAAATAAGTTCACAAGAGCTGATTAAGAATTTGAAATATATTAATAATTTCAATCTAAATACGAGAATATTGTGTTAAATTACTAAGCAACTCGAGCAGAACTGAAATTAACACATCTCAAGCAAATTTCAGTAACAGTACTCTTTTCACATTTATTGTGAATACCTTGTGAGAAGCTTCCAATTTGTAGGAGGCCGACTGGTCACGTCTGGGGAGTGAGGGCTAGGTTTAGGACTGGCTGGACTTGTAGGCCCAGATCGCGGAAACATGAATTCAGAACAGCTGCCAGATCTGTTACGAGTACGATGATTAACAGGAGGAACTGAGCAGCCCGGGGTAGCATCTCCACCTCCTTCACAGTCAAAATGATCCAATTCTTCTCCAATCCCTCCACCAGAGAGGCAATTATTGCCTGTCATCAATAATCCAGCACTGCTTTCAACTACAACATTTTCAATTCAACAAATTAATCTCTACAGAAAAGATACAGATACATGCAATAATTTACAAACATACACAGTTACTTTAAATATCCTGCATGTCACATTCATGAAGTTGAATTCATATCATATCATTATCATATATCACATAACATTTCATATCACACATCATATTATACTGTCACATTTTGTGTAATGTTTCTAGTTCACATTCTTGATCTTTCAAACATCGAATACAAAACTTTTTATTCCTACTAAATAAAAACTATTCTGCATTCTGAATATAACCTAACTAGTGTCAAAAATCCTGCCACCATCAGGACTCAAACCCTAGGTCCACACAGTCAGAGGCAGTGACATCAGTTGATGCTGATCCACCAAAACTGGTTTATAATTCATGAGCTATCTTAACTCACAGATTTTCTAATTATGTCAGAAAAATAATTTATATCAAGTAGCAAAATCAGTTGTTTTGAGTTTCAAAATCAGCAATGAAAACTTACACTCCTGTTGTAATAATACACTTGGACCCAAGAGAGGTGTACCACAAGGACGAACAATGCTCCCAACTCGAGATCTAATACGGTCGAAGGCAGCAAAATCAGGATCTGCAGCATGAAATCTTCTATTCTCTGAAAATTGGAAAGTATAATATGAGCTTCATTACCAACACTTTTTGTGCCTCAAAAGTTTCTAGACAAAATTTGGCAATCCTTACTTTTTATTTTAGTTACACAGAAGAAGAAAAAATGGAGTAAATTAAATGAAAATAAATTATGATATAATATTTATGTACATAAAACAACCTGCATTATCATTTACCCATCTCAAGTCAGACATTAAAATTCCAACTAGCCAAATACATAGATCAATTTCCCTATATAACGAAGAACAAAGGCAGTTCCAAAAATTTCATCTGAGCAGTTCAAAGCTCAGAAAAACATGCACATATCACTGATAGGACCAACACCTCACAAGAACTTCACAACTTACATCCTTTCACTGATCAATTCAAGTCAGTCTCTCAATCTCTGGTAGGGGACCAGGCATGCAACATTAGAAGACAACATGTATGAACTGGTGGGTTGTTATCAAATCTTGTAGGTGGTACCTAAGTGCAAACTGGGACAGCATGCGATTGGAGGGAAGTTAGTGGCCACAAGCCCCAAAGCAGGCACAGAAAAGCACGTCAGGGGGCACGTACCACTGCCCTCCTGCTCAGATGGATCTGGTGGGTCTGGTGGTGCTGGCTCTGCATCCAGTGGGGCTTCCTTGGCACCAACAGAAGCACTCGAACTGTAGCCTGTGTCAGCCTCACCTCCTGTCCCGGCAAACCAGTGCTACACATTGCCAGGCACCCTTGCTTGCTCCAGCAGAGCTCAGTGAATAAATACCATAAGGCCATTCAAATGAAAAATTATAGAAAAAATATTTGCAACAATTTTAAAAAAGCATTAAAGAAATACAGCAACTTGTTTATTGCTTTTCAAATAATGGACAAAATAAGGTGATGTTTTTAAAATTTACTGAATATTTCAAAACTTATGAAACTGAAACTTTACAATTGACTACATTTTCTAAAATACTACAAAATATTTGCAAAAAATTCTGGAACTACAAAATCGGCAGCTCTACACCACACCAACTATGTACATTCAATGTGCTAGACTAAACTATGCAGATCTACTCTACAGCATAACTACACACAAGACATGAAACCGACCGCTAGCTGCAATGTGGGAAGATAACACCTTGTGAACAGCAAGATACAAACGAGGTTGGCTCTTCCTTGGAGATAATGCTGAAGGTGAAACAAACTAATATAGGTTCTCTGTCCATTCAATCCAATCCAATAAAATTTAATATCAAAAGAGCAAATAAAATAAAATTAAAATTAAAATGAAGTACCTAAAAGCATTCACTGTTGACAAATGAAATTACTGATGAATGATAATAATCACTTACGATAAGAGAAAGTCTCAAAAACTCCATACTCACCACAGCTAAATTTAGGACGAACTTCTCCTGGCTCATGGCTAACATGAACAGCTGATGATTCATGAGAATTGCTACTGTCAATTGATGTTCGGGACACTCCATCAATACCATCTACTGAGAAACTTTCCTCTTGCAATCTACGTCGCATTCCACCACGTTTGAACAAGGCAGCTCCCAAAATAACATTCCTAAGGAAAATTAAATGCAATCACAACTTTCCACTACATTCTAAATCAACAAAAAAATTCATTCTGTTGAGTTATTAAAGTAAATATTATATAATCAACTACATTTTATATCAATAAGTATTTTAAATATAAATTGACTGTTCCCACTTACAATTTTAGTATTTCAATAACAATTTCAGTATTTTGTAACAAATTTATATTTTATAATGACTGGCTGATACTGTCCTCCTGTGCTATTTTCATAAAAGGAGAGCAATATTTCTCCAATTTCTATGGGATATTCCCATCTACCACTTGAAATAGCCAGAAAACACTTATGTGAGCTTCAGACTTACTAGAGATTTATGTTTAAAAAATGTATCTTTTGTGAAGAACAAATTTGAAAGAAATTTCAAAACATTCAGCATAGCTTTCCTAGAAAAAACAATTTGATATGAAGAGGAGAGAAAAATTTGGACCTATTTTTGAGAAAATAATATTTTATTGTTTTTCTTTTCTTCCTTTCTTTTTTCTTCAGAAAATTGGCCCAGTATTGGATTGTAAATTATACTATTGATCACCCGTCTAGTGTTGGAGAACACCACGGTTCATGTTGACTTTACTGATGGTGGAAAATGGAACCTGGGTTTTTGCTTATGCTGATTTCTGTTTCCAGCACCTAACTTGGGAATTTATATGAATGATTCATGAATCAGGAAAGATTTACTATCCTTTTTTAAGTGAATAACTATCATTGTTTGATGTGCACGATCTTAAAGAAAACCAGTCATTCTACATATCCTACGTGGTAGTTCCAAATTGTCAGATTCAATTAGTTTAAAAAAAAAAAAAAGAGTAATTACTTTATATATTTTTTTGTACAATATAGAAGTTGAAAATTTGTAGCAGTCTCAAATCTGGTGGTATTCCTCCTTCATATTTCAATAAATGTGATTGTATCCTGTCTCATAATTTTGAATTTGACATTGAGGGTTTTTATCCTGATGATGAGAAAAGTTCATGGGTGACACCCATTTTAAAGACCAGTTACTGGCTTGATATTTAAAATACAGACCTATTTCTAACATCAGTATCATCAATAATCATCTTTATCTTGTTTTGACACACGACCTCATTTGATAAACTCTTTCGTTAGTGGTGAGACTGGGTTTTTGAGTGGCCATTGCAAGATTCAACCAGTGTCCAGGTCTATCTATCTGAATAAGGGGAGTTAGTCGCAATATTGTTGGGGGTTCTGTTCCTTAAACCTCAAAACCATGCTTGTATTTCTGATTTTTTGACAATAAATCTCCTAGTCTCCCTTAAAGCAATATTGAAATTGCTTCAAAAATCTTTGGTATGATGGCAGAACTAGAATTCATTTAATCCAGTAAATGTGAAATGAAATACCTATTTAAAATTTAGCTTGGTATTTGGTTACCGTTCATTATGATTATTGCTTGATTCATTAGAAATCCCTTCTACACAAAAAAATTCTACAGGGACCTGCAGTTGACTGAGCAGACACAGCCATTTCAACATTCCACACACTGTCCCTGCCACTCCCTGCATAAAAAGCAGGCCGAGTGTCACCTGACTGGAAGTTGCGGACCCACACCCATATACTGGAGTTGGAGTTACACAATCAATATCTTGGTGTAATACTGCAGCTTCACATGGCTGGGAAGTATTTCCAATGCATTAGAGCCCTTTGCAATGGCTCTGCCAGTCTTCAATGAACATTACATTATTTAACTTTTATGTGTAAATACTCCTAAACATCCTAATTACTAAATATATAGATTTGACCCATCCTGTTGCAGAGGAAAATTTTTGAATGACAGTTGTAGAAATCCTCTTTCTCTTCTACGAATTCCAAGAGATCTTTCTCAATTAATACAAGGGACAAGCTGAACATTCCTCTTTTTGTGTTTACTTTTATAATTGAGGGTTATTTTTAGAAGCAGAAAAACTCCTTTATAAGAATGCTGTTGGAGCTAATATCGTGAATATTAATTTAGCTAAACAGAAAAGGTCTTTAAATACTTAATTAATGTTTTTTCTTTCACACATTTAACTATGAAAAGCAAAAATGTTCAATCAACAAAAAGCTTCTCTTCAAATGTATGTGAATGTGAACCAAATAGTTTTGAAAAGTGAATCAAATGTAGTTTTTGTTTCAACTAAACTACATTTTCAAGTTCCTTCACAGAGCATGACAACTAAGAACACTAACAAATCCTGTAACAGTATTCAAGAGTCAGGATGACCACCGAAACAAAGCACTGTTTATTGTTTCACTCACCACTTCATAAAATTTCAATCTAGTCCTAATGGCACATTTCTCCATGCATGGCTAGGAACAGCTAAGATATTGCCAATCCAGTTATGACTGAAGCGCTTATCACCATTCAATGGTAAATAGCAAATGAAGAACAAATTTGAAACAATAAACATGCAACAAGATGAGTCACTGAGAGCAATGGTGAGCTCTCAATTCGATGGGCTCAATATTGGGGAATCCTTTGCGTGCTTCTCGTTATTTCATGGCTATTTCTCAGTTGATTTTTTAACTATTACTACAAAAATTTCTGGAGACTTTGACTTATATTAAATTCTTCTCTAAAATATTGAAAGTGCATAATTTTTATATTTATATTTGGTCACTGCCACACCTTTCAATGACCGGATGTCTCACTTCTAATTTCAATATATCACGATTTCATACATAGTTTTAAGCCTGGATGATCAATAGAGACGAATCTGATATGTTATACTCTATCTTTAATTCATTCCAGCAAAGTTTTCTCTTGGATGCTGTTTACACCCAGTTTTCTACTTTCTTTGATTGCTCTTTGATAATTAACTACTGATTTATAAATTATCTTTCTTTGGAGTTACTGGATATTTATTGAACTTATTAGCTGATTTTTTGCAAAAGAAACTCCAATACGTAAAGTACATTGATACAATTTCTGTTGAAGTGTCAGTTTGACAGGAGTCCTTCAAGGTTGCCACCTGCGTCTTTTCTTATTAGTTTCATTAAAAATTTTATTATTTTATTATTTATTTGGTTGGTTACAATAGATGAGAGATAGCAGGTTAACCCAATTATAAGCTTAAAGCTGACAATAGCTTACCTCAATTAATTAGTAATTTTATAGTCTAGTTACATAATATTTTTACAGAATAAGCAAATATACATCAGGTAATTAACAGTGTTTTCATTGACTCTAGTTATCTTTTTGTACAA
The DNA here is from genome assembly GCA_011170035.1 of Teleogryllus occipitalis. Classification (NCBI taxonomy): domain Eukaryota; kingdom Metazoa; phylum Arthropoda; class Insecta; order Orthoptera; family Gryllidae; genus Teleogryllus; species Teleogryllus occipitalis. The sequence goes on along the minus strand of BLKR01000438.1, from coordinate 244,979 downwards.
ATACAAGTTCATCAGAAACTTATTCACTGAAGTAAAAAAGTTTATGTTACGTAACGAACGGGATGGGTGATGTGGTACCAATATTTGAATATGAATTTATGGACAGTTAATAATATTCTTCAAAATTTTTATGAATGTTACCATAGTCCAGTGTCTCAAATCAGATAGACTCTGCAATTCAAATTTAGTAAAATACTGCTTTCTAATTTTTTTTTCTTCTATAAAATCTCCTGATGATACCCTTGTCACTTACAACCGACATGAATAGATTATGCAAATGTTTTAATCAAAGAAGCATTTAATGTGAAAGTCAACCTGCAGTATCAATTTTTTCTTTAAACGTCATTTTCATGTCATTAAATAATAGATGGGATACCAAAGCCTCAGAATTTTTTTAAAAAATTTTAATTTTTGGAGTTTTTTATTATTATTATTATCATTATCAGTATTATTATTATTATTATTATTATTATTATTATTATTATTATATTTTTTTTTTTATATATTTTTTTTATATTTTAAGTGAGGGATATTTTGTGTGTGTCATTTCATATTAAATTAGTACATTTTGTAACACTATATTTAACTTTGGAAATGATGTGATTCAACCAATACTGCAACAGAAGCAACCTGGCATATAGCATCACAAGCCACCTTCCATTCATTGCTGCAGCAAAAACAAAATATCAAGGTAAAAAGTTTTGAATTCATTAAAATAACTAACTTCAAGATGTTGCCTCTTCAATGTAACTCCCATTACACAAAATATCTTTTATACATAAATTCTACAATTTTATGATCTTAGCATTTCTTTTCAGTAAAAGTTGCTAAAAATTGATTGTTTATAATCACATTAATTTTTTTTCTTGATAAAAATATATGTACCAATTTTGTGTATCTGTCCATTACAGGTGTTTCACCCTTTTGGGTGTTTCAGGCTGCTATAAAGGGGGCTACTTTCCAAGCTGTAGGTTGTAACTATTTGCACCTTACACAATGTTGTTCATTTTGTATAATAACATAACCATGTTATGAATTCACTGAAGATGTTAATAAAATTATGTAATTTTGCTTATGACTCAATACCATGTACACCTAAAGCAAAACAATGAGGAGTGGCAGGAACGTATTGCCAGAGAAAGAAACAGATACTAAAAAAAACAATGCAATTCCAAAAATGTTTTGGGATAAGAATATTTGAAGAAGACAGAAGAAAGTTGAGCGAGGATATCAGAATGCACAGGGAAAAGACTAAAACAATTCTGCAGCTACACTGAATAGCTCCCAAGAATCTGGAACTAAACCATACAGATCTATGAACCAAATATAGGGACATAAAAGTGTCCACAAACATTTGAAAAAGCTGTAAAATCAGTGAAATTCAAATGAAGAAATGGTAAAAGTAATTGTTTTTGATCTTAAGTGTCTAATGATAATGGTTCAGAAAATAGACAAACCAGATGCACTCTTTCTCTGTTACTAATGCTACTGGTGCAGCACTGAAATTTGCTGTCAAATTACATGAGTGTGATGCAAAAATAGTTAGGGGGGGGGGGGATCTAGAAAAATATAAACATATGAAAAATATGAACATCGACCACACTGTAGATCAACATTAAACTGTGATTTGGAACCACAATTGTACTTGAAACTGACCAATTAAAATGTTATGTCAATTACCTTAACTTATTCCAAAGCAATTGACTGGAAGTAGTGCCATCAGATGGCCAGGTAGCTTCCAAAACTGCTCGATTATAATGACCGTATGTAATAGCATTTGGCTGCACACCAGACTTCTTCATATGAGACAACAATTTAACAGCCAAAACAGGCTGAGAGTGTTGACCGCACAGTTGCATTACCACTCGATAACATACCTGAGGACATTTTCAAAATCCTTCATTGAGTTGTTTTTTTTTATCACAAGATGAAAGAAATACTCTCTTACACATTGTCCATATACACATTTCTTTTTTAATTGCACACTCAATTGTTTTCTTCTAAAACGAACTAAAATTCCAAAGGGGGAGGAAAGAGAGAGAGAGTTTATTAAATAGGTTAGATGAGGTACACATACACTTTTATTTAATTGATTATGCTAATTGTTCAGCTGAAACTAACAACCTGTGCACAAAACCTACATCACACTATTTTCTAAATATCTTACATTCTTTGTAATACTATTTTCAATTATGCATACAATATAAACAAAAGAAAATACAATGTAATATAATGTTTTTTTGAAAGAAATCCAATTCTAGAAATGTTTATATTTAATGTAGAATATAATTTGTTTATCACAATTTCAAGGAATTGAATATTGTATCAATTGTTTGGGCTTACCAACCATTTCCTCAATAATTTGTATACTCCCTAGTTTAATTTGTATATTCCCTAGTTTCTCAAATTTGACATTTTTTAAATTGTTATCATACTAAATAATCTACCAGAAAAGTACATTGTGTTGTCTCTTAGTCAACTCTTAATTGCACTTCGAGGGAAAAATAATCTTATTCCTTTCAGCATTTGATATTACTCTCAAAGATTTGGGTCATTAAAACTAACAGCTTTTTCCAATTAAACCTTATAATATCAATAATTTCTTTTTCCATGTACAGTATTTCAAACAGGAATAACATATTTTATAAAATTCTTATTTAAATATAGAATTCCATATATTTTCATATATTTGAAGGAATATATTCCATATATTTCCTTCCATATATTTGAAGGAATGTCTTCCTTTATATTTCTTAATAATATTTTCTTATCAAAATGAATTCTTTTACAATTTATACAAATAAAATAAATTAATATTTCTTAAAATTAATACTTCTTTACCTCGTCAGTAGGACGTAGACGAAGTTTGTTCATTCGCACAAGCAAGTGATAAGCTGCACGTAAGTGTAGAGGCACTTTATTACGAGGTAACCACCGTGTGTAACTGGGCAAATGTATGAACCACAGACTGAAAAATAAAATGACAAGGTTTTAATGTAAATGTTATATTTCTCTTTAGTATCAAATTCAAAATATTTCCCAACAATTTTACTTCTAATGACATTGTTTCTTAAAAATTCATAATAAAAATGATGAAATAGAGAAGAAACTAGGGATGCTACAACACCATATACTTTCTTGTATTATTTGTCATGATTAAATATTTTTATAATACTAACTGATTCCACATGACATGAAAAATTTTGCACAATTGAACTTTCATCCAATGATAACGCAACCAGCGAAGCCTTAATACATTGAGGTATCACTTTATTGCTACACCAACCTCCGAAATGGTTTTCAAGCGGAAAAAATATTTACTAGGACTGGGATTTGAATTTGGGCACATAGAAATCGCACACTCTGATTCATAACATTATCACACTGGTTAGTAATATCATGGATTGCAACACATCAACAAAAAAGTTAAACTTGCAATTTTCAAAATTTCTGGGGTTTAATGAAAAGTGGATTTGGGCCATTTTACTAAACAAACTTTGCTTCACTTTAGCAAAAAATTAAAGAAATCATTTAAAGTTGTTTTTGAATATTTTTTTCCCCTACCATAATTTTTTTCTTTTCTCCCCCCCCCTTTTTTTTTTTTTTTTTTCAAAATTATATGTGAAAACTATTCATATTTTAAAAAACTATATATGATATTATTTAAAGATCTAATTTTGAAGAAAAGATTTTGTTAAGAAAAAATCTCTAACATCAAATAATTTTACCATCAAATAATTTTAAATAATATAGTTGCAGCAAAAACTCAGATGTCGAGTTTTGTTGCATAAATGCATTTTAGGGTCCCCTGAGAACAGAAAAGTGTGCCCTCCTGAAAACATCTTTCGGTCCAGCTGTGAACAATACTAGCACCTAAAACATACATAGAACTTTTCCCAAAATGAATATTCGCAGATTGAATTGGGCTGAATTGAAGCACTGCCAATTTGAAACAAATCTTTTCATTTTGAGGGTTATTTCACATTATCTCTAGGACATTTTCTTAAAAGAAACTAGTGGTGCTACAGAATGCCACAGACTTTCTTGTACTAGTTTCTAATTTCTTTAGTCTGGGCTAGCTTTTCGGACTTGCCCCATCCTCTTCCCAGCTGCCATCCACAGTACATTTTTTTGATATTTTCTCAATTTTTTGGTTTCCTAATTATAGAACCAAAATATTACTTTAAGAAAATTATTCAAGAGTAAATCCTTGTACTACATGGACATTTTTGTTGAATTTGGAGCCATTTTTAAGAAAATGTCTTTTAAGTGTAACAGTAAATGTGAAATTCGAAGCTCTTTCACACAGAAAACTTTTTTGTCATTGAGAAACTTTAAAGAAAGTCATTTGAAGCACATCCACTCACATATGCAATAATGTATAGAAATCGACAGAAATGTGCTTTTTAACACCATGAGAGAGATTTTAAAAAAAAAACATTTGTAAAAATTTTGAAGAACAAAAGAATACATCAAAATGACTTTTGTGTGCTCTTAAACATTATATTTAGCACTATCCATGCAAAAAGTTTGAAGAAAAAATTTGGAGCAATTTTTGAAAAAACAGTATTTGAGCATTTCTGAAAATGCAGAAGTTTGAGCTCATTTTCACAGACAAGTTTTGAGTTTTGAAGAAACTTTACAAGATAGCGTCAGCCGTAAAAAAAACACAACAATAGCAAAAAAAACCTCGCAGCTTATATGTATGTGTACACACCCACATGCCCCCCCACACACACACATCCCACACACACCTCCCCCCACACACCCAAAACCACCCACACACCCCCACACCCACCCACACCCCCCCACCCACACACCCACACACACACCACACCACACACACCACACACACACACACACACACACACACACACACACACACACACACACACACACACACACACACACACCCACACACCCACACACCACACACACACACACACCACACACACACACACACACACACACACACACACACACCACACACACACACCCACACACCCACACACACACACCCACACACACACACACACCCACACACCCACACACACACACCACACACCCACACACACACACACACACACACACACCCACACACCCACACACACACACCACACACACACACACCCACACACCCACACACCCACACACACACACCCACACACACACACACACACACACACACACACACACACACACACACACACACACACACACCACACACACACACACACACACACACACACACACACACACACACACACACACACACACACACACACACACACACACACACACACACACACACACACACACACACACACACACACACACACACACACACACACACACACACACACACACTGAAAATTGTAGTAGTTTTCATGCAACATTGAGTGTAACATTAAAAAATAACAAAAATAAGATTTTCTTGAATATGGTTCCAAATTTTTACTTTAAAGTTTCTCGAAAACTCAAAAGTTTTCTGTGAAAATGAACTTCTGTGAAGTAATATTTTGAAGCTATCAATAGGAAACCGCAAAATTGGGAAAATTTTTAAAAAAAAGTGACTTTTGGCTGCGATAGATGGCAGCTGGCAAGAGGATGAGGCAAGACCATAAAGCAAGTGTATTAAATCTAATAAAGTGTGTCCAAAATACCAAATTATTCTTCTGAACCTGTATTGTATTGCTCTATTATCATGTACAATTGTTTTCAGAATATATTTTATGAATACTATAGAGAAAAAAGTTGTTTTTCATAATTGCCAAATGATAGTTCTCCTGCTCTCTCTCTCTCTTTTTTTTTGGGGGGGGGGGATGCGAAAAGCAGAATACATGTTATTACGGAGGTTATTATCTCCAATGGATGTCCAAAAAGTGGATTGAGTACCGTGCATCTGAGCCAGCTCCTTCAATAATCAAGAAGTATCCATTCTAGCCACAGAGTGCAGTGCAGTCAATTATCTCCTTTACCTTATTGTAGATGGTGCCACACGAGTTTCCCTTCCTATACTGTACTCCTCAATGGAAATTGGGTGTGAGTGTATGCAACTGTGTGTGTAATTGAGGAACAAGTTCCCTACACCCAGAACGTTAGTACAAGTACTGGAAAAGGGCCACGAGCTATGGGCAAATATATGTAATGGTAAAGGACTACAATGAGCCTATCTTGCCTTTTCTTTAGGGGAAGACAAGGGAGCTCTTCTTTGGCAATAGTTTCCAGGGGAGATGCACTTACTACAGGAAGCTACATGAACAAGAACATCTGGGCCATTTCGCAGCACCACTGGTTTTGTGTTGATTTTTAGTGGATTCTTTCACTGAGTAATTTTCTTGACATAACCAAATAAACAAGAAGGAGGGGAAAAACCCTTCTAAAATGAGCTTCAAGTCACAAGAATTGTTAACTAAAATAGTTCGGTAGTTTTTAAAAGAATTACTTTTCAAAATAAAAAGTGACTTTTTTAAACTCGGAAACAATTAACCCTTGTACACAAAAATAAAAGAAAATGCCTTCAATGTCAGTAATACAAATATTGGCTTCATTTATCTCCAGTATTCACCTGTAACAAGTTCCCAACAAGCACTTAGCCCACATGTGTGAGTTGGTAGCCTGTTTACGAGCAAACTTTTGAGCAGATTTAATTTCGTGCTTTGTTCGGCGAGCCATAGGGCTACTTGGTAAACAGCCTCCTCCACTCAGTCGAGCTGCAACTCCTGAGCCTACTAGCAATCCCTTGACTTCTCTGTTGCTCAACAACACTGGATTTAACCTAAAATCCTGAAACCAAAGGAATCACATTTTAAAATTACTTCACAATTACTTATGTTACTTTTTTAATACATTTAATTAAAAACCAAATTGATTTTGAAAGATTTGACTCGCATCTAAAGCCAAGTTGGTGAGATGAAATGAATTACTGAAATTACCATATTTACACAACTATAAGATAATGGTTTTCCTAATCATCTCATTTGAAAAACACTTTGTCTTATGTTTAAAGACTAAGCCAAATCAGTTGGGAGTAATGTGTTTGCATTGCCTGCCCATGTCTTGAAACTCTAATGCTGATGTTACAATAAGCTGCAAAGGTGATAAATCCATGCTTATCTACATTACTTAATTATATTCACATTCTATTGGTTGGTTGAAATGGATATTTTGATTTGGGAGATACATAACATGAAGCCTCAAAAACATTTTCAAAATTTCCTCAAAAATGGTTCTAAATTTTTCTTCAAATTTTTTGTCCTGATAGAGCAAAAGCTGTTTAAAGAAATTGTGTAGGTTTTCATTGACCTTTTGGAATTTTCAAATATTTGGAAGTTCAACTGTTTTTGGCATCTTCCTATAATTACAATAATTAAGAGGGAAATTTTTTCCTTAATGAAATCTGTTCATAAAAAGATCTTCAAATAAGGTCATCTTCAATTTTACAAAAATTTCACTAGTTTTGGGGTAATTTTGAATGAAATATAAGCAATTTTTAAACCATTTCATTCTCAAGAACAGCTTTAATTTTTTTGATTAATTTTTTCTCGATAGTAGCAAAGAATGGTAAAGAGAGTGGGGCTGATTCCATTATGAGATAACTCTCAGAAAATGGCAAACAAAACATTTACATTGGAAATGTACAATATCGAAGATAGAGATTTTCTTGTGAAAAAGATATGTTCTAAAAAATCAGTTCTTTAAAAGAGATTATATACAATTCTTTTTAGATCCGAGTAGTTCAGCGTACTTTTAAAATTTTCAAAATTGCAAATTTAAATTTCCTGCACTTCATTTCATGAGCTCTGTTTACCAAAAAATGTAACACCACAATACGGCAATTTGATATAGAATTCTTCTCACTGTTGTCGAGATGAATGGAATGAAAAGCTTTATTAATTTAATCTGTTGTTACATCTCTACATTCAATTAAAACAGTACATTCTACTATATTATAGTCAGGAAGAATATATATACTGATAATATATGAAAATAGTACAGAGAATATTATTGAGGCCTCAAAAATCTGAACAATCAACTTGTGATATATTACCAGAATGTGAGGGATCTTCAAAGAAGATCGTTAGAGGTACTCACTGATTACAAGATTCAACTATGGAAGCAGATGTTATTGTGTTTACTGAGACCTGGTTGCGTAAAGGAATACATGATAATGAATTAAATATGTCAAATTATAATATCTATAGAAGGGATAGAGACTATGAACTAAAGAATAAAGAGGAGGCAGTGTATTGATAGCAGTTACCAAGAAATTACTTAGTGTGCTGTTAAATTTTACAGGTAAATACACTGAAAATTTATTTGTAAAAATTAATTAACAGGATACGAAACATATTAGAATTAGCATATTTTTCACTGGTTCGCCCTCTCATGGAATACGGAGTGGCATGTTGGGATCTATACAGAAAGTCGCACTGGAAAAATCTAGATAGAATACAGAGGACAGCAAATAAGTTTACCTATAGAACTAACGCAATAAAAAAGGCATGGGAACCTCCAGAAACGAGAAGAACAAGGGCGAGGCTTTGCGCTCTTTATAAATCGTACGTAGGTCCACCAGCTTGGAAGGAAATTCAGGTTAGACTAGAAAAACCAAATTATTTCGGACGAAGCGATCACACTCACAAAATTCAAACAAGGAAACAAAATTCAGATCTTGGGAAATTTGCCTTTTAAACAATTAAAGATTGGAACAGTTTACCCGCAGCAATTTTCAAAGCTTTTCCTCTAAGTGTCCGAAGTTTTAGAAATAAGTTAGAACAATATGAGAATAATAGACATTAAATGAGTAAGTGCTGTGAAGTGCTGTGAAGTGCTGGTCAGAGTAATTCAAAGCAAAAACAGTGCAGTGCAGTGCAGTGCAATGCAGTGCAGTGCAATGCAGTGCAGTGCAGTGCAGTTAAGTATAGTGAATGCGATCAATGAATTGAAAAAAATAAATTTAGCCAATATTTATGTAGCTTGTATTACATTTTAGCATCACCAACATATAATTATTGGATATCATGACAGAGTTGAAATATTTGTTATAATACTTAATATTAGTGATAGTATGATTATTGCATGTTCGTCTTGTACTGTACTCCTTTATTATTATTGTTATTATTATTAATATTGTTATTATTATTGTAATTATTGTTATTTAACTGCCACCAGGTCATACCCAATTGCAGTTCAAATAAATATATGTATGTATATATTGTGGGAACTGTATATTCGCAACCATATTCAAATATTGATTGTTATGTAAACAAATTGACAGATTGTGACAAAATTGATGAAATTGTAGCATTACATAGTAACTTTGTAACAATAAAAGGGAATTACAATTTGTCAAGAATTAAGTGGACTATTGATAATATTAGCACATCCATTGTTTAGAACATAACAGATAGTTTGACTGCTAACATTGAAAAGGTACAAATTTTAACAACCTGTGCACACTATAATAATCTTTTTCAGAAAAATAAAATAATGAATGGTAGTTTGGAGACTTTAGATCAGTGTTTTTCTAAGGATGCAGATTCCAGGATCAGTAAAATAATAGACTCAAGAATTAAATGAGATAAATTCCAGTTTTATTAACTGAATTAAATCTAAAATTGAATCTCGTATTACTGGTGTGAATTCTGTTTTTAATTTTCGGCTTGCTAAAACTGATTTGATTGTGAATGGCTTAATTAAAATGAACTGGATGGCAATGGGTACTCTCTCCTTGGAGGATGTACGTGATTTTTTCTATTCGAGAATAAGTGAAATTCCTGATAAATACATACTAGAAAGGCTGATTAAAAGTAAAAATAATAAGTCTCAGCTCTGGATAAGAATTTGAAAGAATTATTAAAAGAGCAAAAAATAGCTTATGATAGATATCAATTTTCAGGATCAGATATTGACAAAATTGAATTTTTCACAATAAGAGCTCTATGTAAAAAAAAAAAAAAAACTTCATTCTAAGGAGAGAGATTATGTACTGAACATTGAAAAGGAGATAAAAAAATAATGTGAAAACTTTTTGGAATCATGTAAATAGAAAAAAGGCAAGTCATCATCCACCAAGTGGTGAGAACGAATATAGTGAGCAAAGTCACTTTAGGAATGAAAATAGTTGACTTATTAGCAGATCGATTTGAATCTTGTTACAATGAAAATGATTACAAAGAGGAGATTTCAAATTCAGGAACTGATATGAGAGACCATAATATTGTGATTACTACTGATGCAGTGTTAAATAAACTAAAATACTTGAAAAACAGATTTGTAGCTGGTCCTCATGATATTAAAAGAATGAGCAGATGGTTTTGCATTACCTCTGAGTTTTTTATTTAATAAATCACTTTCAACTAACTCCTTTCCAAAAGTTTCGCACCGATTTTTAAATCTGGTAAGAGAAATGATATTACAAACTACAGACCTGTATGTATCTTAAATAATATTGTCAAAGTGTTTGAAAACATTCTACTGGATATCCTGAATCCTCAATTAAAAAATAATATTATTGAACAATTACACGGCTTTGTAAATGGTGAATCAACCACAACAAATTTACTGTTATTTACTTATGAAGTGAAAAAGTACTTGGATGAGGATAAACAAATAGATGTAATTTACACGGATTTCAGTAAAGCATTTGATGAGATTGATTTTGATATTTTAAAAAATTGTTTTTTTGTGTAATAGTTGAGAATTATTTCAGAAACAGAGCACAGCTGGTAAGATATAGAGATTTTCATTCTTATAAAATTAATGTAACATCAGGAGACCCACAATGCTTTCGTTTGGGACCGATTTTGTTTACAATTTTCATAAATGATATAATAAATGTTTTTGAAAACTCCTGCTTTTTATTAATGCATATGATTGTAAATTTTGGCGAATGATTAATGAGGAAGAAGATCTAGACTTCTACAGAAAGACAATGACACCCTTAACTTATGGTGTATAAGTTAAGTGTTTCAATGTCTCATATTAAAAAGCTCCAATTGAATTATAATAAATGTAAATTACTAAGTTGCGCTAAAAGTAATATTAAACTTCAGAATTTGTATTTGATATGAGATTCATGATTGAAGGAATTAATCAAATTCAAGATTTAGTAGTGATGGATCCAAAAATGCTATTTTATGATTGTATTAATCATTTAGTTAATGAGTATTTAAAACTACTAGGTTTTATAAAAAGGCAAACATCACAACTTGATACAATAGTGAATTTGTATAATTCATAGGTGAAATCAAAATTGATGAACTGCTCACTAGTATGGTCTCCAAGTGAGCTATGCAATAAAACAATTAGTGTGTGTACAATATAGATTTTTCAGATGTGCATCATTCAAGATCAAAAATCCGATGTCAATATATTCGCATGGTTATTCAGATATTTCTCTGAAAACTAATTTACCATCACTCCAGTCTTCACATATATTACAGGTTATTAAATTTATGTGCACACTTTTAAATGTTACAATTTATTGTCCAGAATTAAGAAAATTATTTGTTCACTACAATAATACATTTAATACAAGAAGAAATGTCTTATTTAAGGAAATGTTATGTAAATCACAGAGTTAGTACCGTCATCAATACCTCGATTAACTCAATATTGTAATGAATTTTTGAGTAATGAAGAAATAGGTATGAGGCGAGTTTTGTGAGATATTTGAAACAAAGAATATTAGATTTTAGCTAATTAGAATTATTTAACACTAGTGTTGTACGTTTATTAATTGCATTTAGTTTGATGTGTTTTTGTTAATGTTCCCAATTTCCATATTTTTTATTATGTACATCAACAACGTGTAATCTATTAATTCATTTGGGCAAATAAGACTGATACCATATTTACCCAAATATAAGACGACGTTTTTTCCTAAATATCTCAGTCAAAAAATGCGGGGTCATCTTATATTCTAGTCTAGTAGGTTTCTACATTGCCATTCAGTCATGAAACTCATAAATGTTGATGTAACAAGACACAGACCAATATTCTTTTGGTTTGAGATGGTAAAGAGAAAATCTCAAGCAAATGGCATTGTACCAAATGAAACTTAGTGTGAAAATGAATGCTGAGATTTTGTAACAATGCATGTTCAACAAGACCATGCAGAATCTTGGTTCGACTTCCGGTGAATGCAAATGTACGTTTTAAACTGTTAATGAAACACAGGCTAACAACAAGGGTGGGACAGATAGAAAATCTGGTACAATGTTGTTCTTAGGTGGTGTCTGTTGAAAGACAAAGAACAACGCAATTCAATGCGCAAAACTTTCTGAGGAGCCTAAAAAGTCAGAAGATGTCGCAGAATGGAAGGAGGACTCAAAAGAAACATTGATACTTGTGAAGATGATGAGGGTAGTGACAAAAAATATTATGATGATTTTAAGGAACAAGAAAACAACAGTTCAGCAATAATTCTTAACATTCTCATTAACAAGGCAATTTTCTAGTTATGAAGGCAATTTGCTACTTCATTTTGGAATAAGAATTAATTGAAAAAAATTGTCAGGATGTCTCTTCAAAACCATGGGGACATCTTATATTAAAAGTCAACTATTTTCAAGTAAATATAGTAATTTACTACCTTGTATTTAAATGATGATCCTTGGGTTGTAGGCTCAGGTGGCATAATAAACACAGTTCGTTCACTCTGATGAGACTCATCTAGCTCAATGAGGTGAACTTCTCCATCATCCACATCCACCTGAAAATAAAAATTAAAAGTGAATACAGCAATATTAGAGATAAATAATCTTATCTATAAAAAATAATAACGTAAGTATTGCACCTTTTCAGTACATTCATCAAAGAATGCAAGACTTGCATCCATATCAGAAACAAATGATCGTTCTTCAATGAATCGAATGAACATTTGAGTCTTCATTACAAGGGTGAAAAATTTATTATGAGTCTTATCTCTTGATCGCAAAAAACCTAAATAAACATAAGAAAGGATATTGCAACATTACAGGTTATCAAAGGATAAATTATATACTATTCCAGTAAAAAAGAAAAATCTTGCAAACTACTGAAGACTTGGACATAAATTATTTTTCCATTCGAGAAATATTTACACTTTTTGTCTAAATATAATATTTATTACTTATTTACTTATTTATTTATATCATTAAAGGTAGAGACATTTTTCCTTGATAAAATCTGTTCTTCCAAGACAGATCTTAAAATAAGCTCATTTACAACTTTTCAGAAATATAAGTAGTTTTTGCATTTGCATGAAATATAGGCAATGTTTAAACAGTTATTTTCTCAAAAACAACTCCAAATTTTTTCTTTAAATTACTTCGCTGGATAGAGCAGTAGACAATTAAAAAAATGGAGCAGATCCCATTTAGGTGAATGTTCTCCATTTTTAAAACTTGCAATCAAATCTTGCAACTTAATCAAAATTAACATCAATCAATATTGATGACAGGAATTTTTTCCTTAATGAAATCCTTCTAAAAAATTGGATCATTAAATAAGGGCGTGTACAATTGTTTGAAAAAAATGAGTAGTTATCACATGGCTTTTGCTTGAAGTAAAGGCAATTTATAATTTTTTTCTTAAAAAGAAGTCCACATTTCTTCTTCAAACATTTTCCTTGCATAGAGCAAAGGACACTAAAAAATGGCAGTCTCATTTTCTTAACAATCTGAACTTTCAAAAATAGCGAATATTAACTTTGGAAAACTACAATATAGATGAAAGGGATTTTTTTCCTTAATAAAATCATTTCAAAATTTTGGATCTTTAAATAAGGTCATGTACAATTGTTTAAAAAAATGAGTAGTTTTCACTTGGTTTTTGCTTGAAGTAAATGCAATTTATAATTATTTTTTTCTCCATAACGACTCCACATTTTTCTTCAAACTTTTTCCTTGGTTAGAGCAAAGAATACTTTAAAAAATGGCACAGAATCATTTTTTTGAATTATCTGAATATTCGAAAATTGCAAAAATAACAAATAATGTGAGAAAGTATGTGTTGCATCACTAGTTTGTTACGAAATACTTTTATAAATGTTACAGTGGCTTGTAGCGCAGTGGCTCCCCTGCTCGAACTAACGGGAAACTGAATATCAAGAATATCCCGAAAAGCAAAAACCACAAAAATTAATAGAAAGGTCCCAAAGACTTTTCTCAAAAAATTGCAATCACCAAAAAACAGGTTCTTAAATTGTTTTAAAAGTGAAAATAACTTCACAGTTACATACATTCAGCATTTCTAGCTATTTGTGCCATGAAGTGACAGAACCAACAAATGTAATAGAACATCCTAATAGGTCTCATTTATAGATTGCAGTATAGAAAACATAAATTGAGCCCCTTACAGGAGAAAACAAAATTGGTTTCAAGGATTGAGAGTGCATCTTTCACAAGTTGGTTATGGCATAATGTGTCTTGTGGTTTGCATTTGCATCTGTTAGGCCAAATATGGCATTATTTGTGAACTTCTACGTTTTCACCTTAAATCAGGTTGTTCAACCGCTGGGGATAACTCCCTACCTAGCCATAATACACTTATGAGGTTTTGTCAATGTGGTTTCTGATGAAAGGGAAAATCTTTCCTTAGAGTATTATATTCAGCAGGAATAGTACTTTTTCCATAATACATATAAAAGAAAATAAATTACCTTGAAGATCAAAAAGTGAATTTGTATCAGTAGTGCCAACAGTAGGGGCCTTCGTAATAGGCAATAAGTAAATTTTGTAGCCTTTCAAAACCACAGCCATGAATCTGAGAAAAGCTTCTTGAATCTCCAATTCCAAAGCAAGCTATGGAATAAACACACTTTTCCATTAGGAGAATGTAAACAACAACAACAACAACAACATTTAATAGCTACGTACCTCCTTCCGCCGAATAAGAAAATCTCTGTCAATGGAGTCTTTTGAAGGTTCTTGATTTATACTGTGCGATAGCTGCCTCATCTTTTGATACAAGCGTTCTAAAGTGTTTCTCAATACTCGAGCAGGCTTCTTTGGCAAAAGTTTTGCATTGAGACTACGTCGATCTTCACAACTGCAATTCATTAAGTAAAATTTTCCAATTATTCTAATCAATTTCATTAATTAGTCATTGCCTTTACAGAAACTTGAAATTTGATATGAAAAACATTTATGAATTACTAAATAGATATTCTGAAAGTGGATCATGTCAATGAGCTTCACACTTTGGAGCTCTTTTGAAAGCAGATGCAGAATTTTTTTTTTAATTTCAAGCATACTACATTAAAAAATCACAGCATTCACAGATATTTTTAGTGAACAATGTAAATAACATTTGTATTATCAGGTTTGAATGCTGTAAACTGAATAAATATATCTAGTTCAGTAGGGAATAGTTATCTGCATACTCTTAGACTCTAGTTCTCCTGACTCCAAAATGGTTTCCTAAATGTGATACTTAAGTAAAATATTTTTACGGTGTCAGAAATCAATTGACTTTTCTTCAAATCCCAAATGAATTTCAAAATGTGAAACACGTGCACACTCTGTGCGTGTCTGGTTCACAACATCACAATCTGGGGTTCAACTGCCGGGTTGTACATGAAATTTTCTCTTGTTCTAAATTATATGGATAAATAGTAATTCAGCAGATAAGTCCTCAGGTAACAACTATTTGCTTTACAAATCGTTGTAATATACCTACTGTACCAACACAAAATAACGGATGATTCATCAATTTATGTATTTTAGAAGAAAGCAAGAAAACAACATATTTCATGAACAGATAACAAAAACACTAGGAGATACATTGCAAAATGTCTAGCTATGAATTACATTAAACACAAAGTACATGATGGGATCAAATCATAAAATCAAATCCTATCTATAGAATCAAATCATAAAATCAAATCCTATCTATAGAAACAAAGTAGAAACAAGAAGCTAAATTAGGAGTCAAAATGAGGCTGTTGGGCATTTTAAGATTAAATACAAATAGGTTCTCATATCGTTGCCTTTTATCAGTCCCATGTCTTTACCTTCTAAAAGGACGCTCTTATTGTAATTTTCATACATCTTTTCATCTGAGTGGTAATAAAATAAAAAATACATGTATATAAAATTTTAAAATTTGAGATATTTACAATATTACTGTACTCACACACTGATTGTATTTGTATCCAAATCAACACAGCTCACATCAGCTGGAGGATCATACAAATCAAAGAACCTTGAATCCACACCAATTAAAAATGGCAATGGTGCATGTAGAACTTCTGCCAGACCCAAAGGACATAAAGGTATGTATGGACATTGCCATTTGAATGGAAAAATTATCTGAAACAATCAATTGTCAACTTATATACCTTTTATATAATGTATACTTTATTCAATAGCTAAAGAAAAAAAGGGACTGCATCCTTCCAAGTTTTTAAATGTAAATCACTAGCTAATTACCTGACATTAGCCAGGTAATTCTATTTACCACAGACACATTTATTAGTCATTGACTGATGTGCCTACCACATGCTTTACCCACCTCCAACACACATCATAACTGGCCTGTCCATACCTCCTGTCGTACCCATTCAGCCCCTTTCATTCTATTTCTTTTTTTTGGTTCGACAGACTACTTCTGCGCATTTACCAACACTTCTTTACTAACTTAATCATTACTTTTCTTCTGTCCTTTCCACTATGCTCATCCCCTTCCTTAGGCCCGCTATTTCACTCCATTTTCCACTGTCTTCTTGTCCCACTCCTTTTGTGCATCTAGTGCCTCCCAGTCCTTTCCCTTCTTCTGGTCCTCTCTCTCCTACTTATTCAATGATTGATTGATTGATTGATTGATTGTTAGTTATTCCGGGTGCAGTCACTACCAAGATTATTAGCCCCATAAGTGTAGTGCATGTTTTTTCACCAGGAGGTGGCGGTGATCTTTCCCCACTGGATGGCGAGATCTGGCGCCAACCTACTGTCAACTAGCACGGTTTTCCCCAACCAGGTATCTCCTACCAGCGGAGCACCGCCCCAGCCAGGACAAGTTAAAGTTCTCAGTCCCCGACCGGTCTCCTGGCATGTGTGGTAGTTTAGTGCATTTTAGTGTATCCTACTTATTCAACTCTAACTGGTCCTTGGCTCTCTTTCTGTTCTGCCTGCTCTTTCTTCCCCCTTACTGCAATCATCCCTCTTGGTTCCACCTGCTCTATCCTAAGCCCCACCCTGCATCACTTGGCAATAATGCCACTCAAGATTCATGGGGACAGCATTTAACTAAATATTGTAACAAAATCTTGCTAAATTTGGGAGCAATCAATCCAGTGGTTCCAAAGTTGTTTGTGGTTCATAGAAACATATATATTCCCACTTATATGTAGTAGATAACAAACTTTGACAATTTACTAGTTCTCTTGCAATTGTTTCATTTTTTCCGCATTAATACAAATGAAATAAACATTATTAATTTTGTTTTTTCAGATACCAAGAACACCTTATTACACTTGGTTTAATACAGTTTTACACAACAAACAAATTTGTAATACTATTCATTCCTCATTAACAGAAAGACATCATTTAGTTATATAATATACAGGTAACAAAATTGAGGCTGATGTATCAACAGAAAAATATACCAATTTAATGTTAATAACAATAGTAAGTTTCTAAAACTTGCAAACAGGAAACATCATCATATCATATTTCATAGAGGAAAAATACGTAGCCATTCAAAAGTTCATGACAAGCATCACCAATTGCATTGAAAGTAGCAAAGAAAGAAAAAACATTAAGAACTGAAATAGGAAGTATTCTTTCAATGCACAAAACAGTTCTAACAGGCTTCGAAGTATTGTTTTGAAATCATTATTTATCCACACTTACCATTGACACAGCTTCTGCTACAGCTGTAAGTACATCAGGACGTAGTGAATGAATGAGTAGCTTCTGCTCAGTCAAAGCAAGAAGCAACACTAATAGGCAATTGTCAGGACCAAGATTCAGCAACAAGTCTCGAAAACCAGCGCCACTGGACCATACAATATTAAAAGTAAATAAATACATAATTAAACATTTTGAATACTGCAAAACTATCAAAAAAACATTTTGTATTCACTGAAACTTGATTTCAATGTTTCAAACACATTTTCTTCAAAACTGACCTGCGAGGAAGAGGTAAGTCCTCAGGCTGAGTGAGTACCACATGCTCCTGGGCTGACAATTGAACAAGAATTCGCGGTCGTTGTGAAGAAGGAAAGGGCACATCTTCCAAAAAATGAGAAATATACCTAAAACAAAAGCACTTTTTACTTCCTATATTTACTATTATGGAAAAATCAGAAATTGTTCACATGGTAGGTAACATCAAACAAGAATAAGCATTTATGGGAAAATACTTTTCGAGCACATTCCCTGCACAATA
Organism: Teleogryllus occipitalis; assembly: GCA_011170035.1. Taxonomy (NCBI): domain Eukaryota; kingdom Metazoa; phylum Arthropoda; class Insecta; order Orthoptera; family Gryllidae; genus Teleogryllus; species Teleogryllus occipitalis. The sequence continues at coordinate 226,601 of BLKR01000438.1, read as the reverse complement.
TTTCCCCTTGTTTTGCTTGAAAATAGAAACAAATTAAAACAACATACCTCTCAATAGGCACTAAATGAGGCCCCTCACATGACATTTTGTATAGGAACAAAAGGAACTTGTCAAAAGTATCAAAGAACGGCCAGTGAGAAAGCAGGCAGATGCATTTGTTCACATTCACAGTCTGTGCATCAGTTGACACATCTACTTGAAGCTCTATACATTGCTCAGGCGTCAAATTTGATTTGTCTATACGCTCATAGAAAGTCACAGCTGAACCATACACCTACATAAAAGAAGAATAAATTAAACATTCAACTACGTGTAACATTTTCAATTTATAAATGAAGCTGTATATGGAAAAAACAAGAATACATGGAGAAGTTACTCCCAAGATGCAATTAGCAATGAAAACATATACACCTTTGATTATTAATTCTCTCCTACAAAACAATGTCATTGAAATTTAGAAGACTGAGTGGAGGTATAGTGTGTAAATTTAAATTTCTGAAAATAAATCAGCTCTCTTTTCCTATAGTTTCTTTTTTTTTTATACTGGTCAGTTAAATAGCCCCTTTACTATCTTTACCAATCAGTTTAAAATTATAATAAACTTCACACAATTCATGCATCATTTCTACATCTGAAAAACTCTGAATAAAATTATGATATATTTTAATCTTTGATTATTTTTCATTCATACAATAATGAGATTTGTTCAAAATAATGAGATTGATACATTTTTGTATCTATCATCTCTCATTTTCCAATAGTCTAAAGAAATATGAACAGTCCTCTATCAAACCATAGAATGTTCTTGAACAGATACTGTATGAAAATTTTGATCCTGAATAATTTAGTATATTTTTGCTGAATTTTTTCCTATTGTATGATCATTTTAAATAGTTAAGGAAAATATTAAAACATACCTTCTCAGCTGCATCTGACACAGTGAGAACAAAAGTAGAAAAGACAGGCCGTGGTTGAGAAGCAGATGCAGGCCAACACTCAATTGAGGAACCCATTGGCAAACAGAACATTGGCACTGAAGTGGGAAAAGGGAAACACTCATGGTCGGTCAAAGGGTATCGTGCCAAGATGCCTGCAACAAATCCCAATATCTTTAGACACAGATAATTAAAATAGCAAAATATAATCTTTGATATTTACTTTTAACAAGAAATCTGATTTGCACATTCATCTCACCTGGTTTATAAGAGATCAAATTTGCTCGATTCATTGACTTCTTATAACAAAGGAAGACATCTGATCCAACCTGAATAAAACAATAAATAACATAAATTTTAAATTACTCTTCATTAAAAATAAGTAAATCCAGAATACAAGTTTGTATTTATTTTATATCAAAACATACACACATTAAAAACTGATATTTGGGAGAAGAACATGAACATTTTCTTGAGCCTCAAAAGATCTACACTCGCTCTCCTTTGATAAATTGTGAATGAAGGTAGCTTTTGGCAAAAATTATTAATATAAAATATTCACTCCCAAGTAATAGAAATCTTTTTCATCAACAAATGAGTTTGCTTTTATCATGCTCCACATAACGGAAACATGCGAGAACATGGAAAATAATCTTATAATTGTACTGTTCATGAAATAACTAAATTCTCCAATAACACCTTACAAAGCTTAGGAAAATGTGTGAAGATAACCAAGATCAATTTATGTGCACAAGGAATATCAGGGGCCAGCACAGCATTTTCTCAAAAGTACAAGGGAAATTGGATGAAAAATCTGACCTGATATTAGTGAGCAGTCATCATTACGAAACTAGCATCTCAATTATTGATGTGTAATCTTGTCATAACTTTAGTAAATTTGTCTGAAGACGGGTATTCTTTGAAACGCCACTTCACATTGTAATAAAAATGCAATATAAAGAAATAATTAATCCTTGATTGTTCTTAACAACAAGGAAATATTACATTTGATGTTGATGATGGTAATTGTGTAATCATTTCTTAGGATGAAATAGTATATCACATCCAGAATTTTATTCATCTGATATGTAATTAAAGCATTACAGAAATTATCAACATTAAGCAATGCAGACTATAAGTAACTCTTCAAAATGTCTTTTTGCTCTTTACATTGAATCAATATGTTCAGTTCATAAAGTTCAAATTCCTGATGAAATTAAACCATAATGTTCCATTCACAATATTTAATCTGGAGAATACAAGGTTAACATTTCAACATTTCTAGCATAACAATATTTTATTAGTATTGTTATCTATTATTATTATTATTATTATTATTATTATTATTATTATTATTATTATTATTATTATAACAACAACATATATACTTACACTAAAAGAAAAAGAAAAATAAGGAAAGAAAAATCTCAGCAATTTGAAATTACCAAAGGTCTATAAGATGTTGGCAGTCCTTAACTTTATTTACAATATATTTACAGGTGCTCTAGAAAGTTGGAAGAAAAAGTGTAAATGTATAGGTATAGAAATAATCTAAAATTGATTGTTTATACTTCTGTTAGCCGATAATCAGGTAGTAGTGACAAATGATGAAGGTATTGGGTACACAATGAAATTCATTGAGGAATACAACATTTGTGGTTTGAACATCAATATGAGGAAGACAAAATATCTCTCAATAGGAAAAGAAAGTAGATCTTCCAGTGTCACATAATGTTGAAATTAAAGATTGTAAAAAAGTATAAAGATCTTGCAAGTATCATCAATCAGGAAAGGTCATGTAAAGATGGCATACCTCACTGTATAAATCTGGGTAGACTAACTACACAAGTACTAAATCCATTGCTTTGGTCATCAAAGATTGCATGGAAAATAAAAACAAGTTTAAGGCCATCGTTGAACCTATTACAACACAGAATTACAGGATTACTGTACAGAGCAGAAAGTTGGACTATCAGGAGACAAACAAGAATAAGATTGAAGCTGTAGAAATGTATTTATTGAAAATAGCGTCAAGGATATTCAGACTTGAACAAATCACCAACAAAGAAATGAGAGAAAGAACTATCACAATAGACACTTTTTTCCACCAGATTGACGGCAAACAGTTAACATGGTATGGCCACATCAGTAGAAAAGGTAAGAAAAGGTTATCAAAAAAAATGTTTCTTTCTAGTCGATTAGAGAAAGAGGGGAAGACTGCATGCAAATGGGATTCAGGGAATTGAAATAACAATGACAGAAACCTAAATTGGGAAAATGCCCGGGAAAGGACACCAGTAGAACCCCAGCTTGATGATGATGACGATCATCATGAACACTAGGACATCTTGCTGTGTAGACTTTCACAGAAAGAGAGACACGAATTGGAAAGTAATGGAGAAGAATGAATGTAAAGAAACTAAATTTTCAATTGTATTCGACAGATGCAGTCTGTAATATTCACATGAAATTTGTAAACAATGATAAGACTCAAATTTGCCCAACATTACATGGTTTGTGGTTCAGTGAAGTTGTAGGTACAACTCTTACAATAACTAAAACAATATTGAATCAAAGCATTGGAGTCAAGAGATCAATTGTTCTAGTTTACTTTAAATCCTCCAAAGGAAAGTCTTTTCCCAAATTTTCTAGCATCTAATCAACCATGACACATTAATTTTCTTAAAGAGAAAACTAACAACGAAAACTTTCACCTTGTATGGTAACACAATTACCTACCATGCCTTTATTCAAGTTCTTGTTTATCATGCAGAACGCATGAGGCGGAACTTCACCTTTGTTGCTAAGAATAACACAAATATCTGTTACTACAAGTTCATTGCAAGGCATTGTTGGAAGAGCACGTCGATACGTAACATAAGTTTTTGCTCCCGAATTGTTTACATTAGCAGGTCGACCTCCAGTCGACAATGCAACAAATTCTGCATCAGGCATAATCCGTTCTTTGCCTTCATACATTATCCTAGAAACACACATAAAATTATATTTTTTCTTTCCTAATATACAAAGTTTTTCACAAGCTTGAAAAGCATTTTCATACAAACCCTATATCCACTAGGGGAGGTTTATCTCTTCCTCTTTTAAAGCACAAATATACTTCTGGACTTCGTAAGCTGCCATGATTTAAGTCAGCAGGAAATCCTAAAGTTTTGGAGTAAAGTTGAGCAATAAAATCCTCGTTTATTGGAAAATACGGTAAAATAAAGAGGAATATCACACACTAATGTTCTAACCTGTAGGAGTAGCAATTACACTTATGTAATCTTCCGGTGGAGATTCTCCCAAAGTTGGAAAAAATATACCAATATCTGTAATTGGTGCTTGATTGTGTGTCGATTTAAGGTGGGCTCCATCTCTTGAAAAATCTTCTAACCTTTGGGGATTATCAGGTAAACCTGCTACAACAAAATAATCTGCTACTCGGCGGTCATCCATTCTGATGTATCAATCACCGAAATTTCATGTCATGTATCTTCTGCATTATTCTCAGAATCACTAACATGCCACAGCCTACATTACAAAAAAAAAACACATTAACAAGGTCATGCTATTCCTAATGACATAAAATATCATTATTATGTCGATGTATACACATAAACTTGGAATTATTATGATCATTGACTGTAGGTACCTTCATTACAAAATAAGAGAAAACACAAAGGTACAAAACAATTTTATTAATGCTGCTACATATCACAGGTAGACTTTTCATCGCCTCTTTATTGATAACTTCCCGATAAAAAGTTACACGACAATGTTTCATTCTAGATTTATCGCCATCCAAGTACTTTTTATTTTGACATTACTCGAGGTGAAATGCCATTTATGGTAAGGTTATGTCATTTCTTGTGATTACAATTGCAAAACAAACGGAAATTTCGCTAAATGTGGACCACAAAAAGTTATTTCATGCGTACCTACACTGACCACAATTTCTAATAATCATACTAATAATTGTTATCGATGGATTTTTGCAATATCTGCCGAAAAAAAGTTCTGCGGTAAACACTATTGTGAAAAAATAATACAAATTGAGGAAGTCACAGCGACGCACTTGACAATGCAGTTCAAACTACATTTACCTAATCAAGCATATTGTGTATTCTCCTTGTATGACACATATAAATATTAAAAAATTAGCACTTTGTAAACATAAATGCGCCGCAATAATGTTTCGTGGTATTTGTCATCGCGGCCATGATGATTCCTCCAAGGTCGTGACGTTTGACGGAATGAGGGTAGGAAATTGTAAGAAGGAGCGCATTATTCAAATATGATTTTAATCAATTCATCTCATGAATCTTTATTAAAGAATGAAATAGCGATTTCTTCTACTACATAGGCGGGGCATCCATGGCCTACTTATTAAATAAACGAAAAAATTATGGATTTGTAACAACTGACCCAAACATTGAAAGTTTTAAAATAAAATTAAAAATATTTGTGGAAGCAAACTTACATTTATACGTGCAAGCAAACTTACCAACAATATTATTAATGTAAAAACTGAATTATGATTAAAAGAGAAAAGAAAAAAAATCTTGAAACTGGAAAAATTGCATATGTGTATATTTATACACTGCATTAGTCTATTGTCCTTAGTTATCATTATCTAAATTTTAAAAAAATTAAACACCTAATTGGGGAATTACATAACATGGGTTATTTTGTTTTCATCAGCAAATTTAGGAAGTTATGAAATTCTAATGATTTTAGTGAAAATCAGACCTATGTTAATTTTGAAGAAAAATCTGGTCTATTTGACATACACACTCAAAACAGGAACAAATTTGGAGGCTTTTTGACACAATTTCATTTACTTTTTTTTTTTATTAATATTTCACTCAAAATTACACAAAAAAAATAATATTTCTAATAAAATTTAATATAACACAACTTAAAAATTAATTTTCAAAAACAGTTTTCATTCCCAAAAATCTTTCTTCGGTAATGTGTAGAGGTAGGAAACAGTCCTAACATTTTAATCTTTTGCAATTTCAGTGTCTTTTCTATAAGCCCACTTTTCTTCATTTAAATAAAAAATTTTGAGCCTTTTTGAGAAAAATTTTAAAATATCCTAGGAGCTTCATGAAAAGTTACCACCAAAAATTAAAAGATTAATTTCAAATTTGTAGGACCTCAGTTCAGGCCAAATCAATTGGGAAATATTTATTGTGAGGAAAATTCAGCACAGTTTCAGAGTTAGTATCATTCACTTGATGGTCAATTGGATAGATAGTGATTTTGAGAAAAATAAACTTTTGACATGAGGGACCTGTGAAATGTGTATTTCCGTCAAAATCTCAACAATGATTTTTTGCAGCATTACATAATTTTCTCTATGCTATGTATATGGGATATCCACAAATTACGTGTTGCTAAAGAGGGTGAATGGGGCTTGAGGCAGCATTATGCTGTATTCCTATGGTGCAGGGGGTAATAGTTCAGTGCCAGTAAAGCTGATATTTATTTTATTTTTTAAGATTTGCTGAAATAATTCCTTTTATTCAGCACTATACTAAAACTTAAGCAAATAATAATTTTAACTTAACACATAGTAAATTTAAAAAAGCATAAATCAAGAACTTTTGATATAAAACATTACAATGAAAATATATTTTTATCAATGATAAAGTGACTGAATATGTTAGATTCCAAAGAAAATATTCAAAACTGCCCTATAGTATGTTCTAAAATCCAATTAAATTGGCACAGTAGACTCTTGCCCATGTGTCATCCATGACAGCATAAGCCTGGCTTGTCAAAAACTTACTCATGTATTTGACCTTCCTTAGGGTTGCCATACATTCTGAAAAAGCAGAATATATCCTGAATATCAACAAGTGTCCCCCTGTCCCCCCAGATTTTGCTCAGTCAATAACAGTGTTTTAATATCGACCGGTCACTCTTAATTTAATATTTCACTTAAATACCCCGAAATACTATTTCACAAATTTTGTCATGAAAAAATAAGAAAATGACCTGGATAACCTGGAAAAGTCATCCTAGAAAAAGAGTAGTCACCCTGTTATTCTTGAAAGTATGCAATATAATTTATCTTCATCTACTATTTAGTTGTTTACTTCAAATACTATTTTAATGTTATACGATTTACTTGACATACTATTTAGTTGTTTAAAAATAAACAATTTGCTCTGAAACTAACTATTTCTAATGTCCTGAATTCCATTGTTATCCTTATGACAACCCTATCCTTCCTTCACTCAAAATTTGTCCCTGGTATTTGTCAACTAATTTAGAGTTTAATTTTCATAAATTTTAATGTACAACACAAATACAATTAAATTAAATTGTTTCATTGTTATATAATTTATTTTTACTTTCTGTAATTGGGAGTGTTGTCGGGCAAGCATTACATAATTCTTTAGAAGGGTTCAAGTGCATGTTAAAGGGGGAGAGAGGATGTTCAAAATACACCAAATTTGCATTACATAATTTACGGATGGCTCAATACGATGAAGTAAAAAGTACACTGCTGACATCAGATCTGCTTTCATCAGCAATCTTCACATTACATGAAATTTGTCACAAAGAAAGTAAGGATTCCAATATTGTGAAGCTCTGTAGAACAGAAAAGCCAAAAACAAACTTTCTCATATTTCACATAACACATAAGGAAATAAAATGCAAAAAGTAATCATTTACAAACTAGAAAGTTTCCATTCCTCAAAAAAAGGAACTCAAAATATTTTATTATTTCCAAGATCAAAGTACATTTATTAACAATATTAATCATTTTATACTGTATAAAATAAAATATTAGAGTATACGATTGACTAATTAAATTAATACAAAACTATAAAATATTTACAAGACAAACTATTGGAATGATTCTCAGAAATTCATTATATATATACATATTTGAACATAAGCTTCAGATGATTAAAACAATTCAACTGTTCACTTGAGTAGGAATGGAAGTTCCCTAAATGGGAATTACAAAAATGATAAATTGGGCCCTCAGCATTCAATAATAACATGTTTAATATTCACTGTAGTTCACTGTAATATTCACTCATCAGGTGATTATAATCAATTATTTTAGTGCAAGACAAAGAATTTTTAAACAAAAATAAGAATTTTTGACACATAACTGAACAGACATCTATAAAGGTAGCTAATACGAAAACATACAATTTTAAATAGAAATGAAAATTCTGTTAAACAGTTCCAAGTCTTTGAAATAAGATCAGTTCTGTTAATTTCCTACATTTATGATGAAATGAGAACAATACGACAAGATATAAAAGATACTAAGAAACAAGAGTAATAACTCAAGAGAATGTAGGATGAACGTACCATTGGTTGATAGGAAATCAATTCTTGTTGCTAAAGATGCTGAAACAAGGCAATTTTGACCCTGTACCTGCTTCCCATGATATAGAACACATCTGAATTTCACCACTCATCTGGCTCTTAACAGTTTCTTTGCTACATTTCCCACTAGCTGCCCTGCTTAACAACTACATCACAAAATAAGCATTGCTTAATTAACTATGTGCAACTGAGCAGCTCTTCATCTCCCATGGGCAAAACAATCTGCCAGCAACTCAGAATGGTGTTGGGACACGATGCACTTTCGAAGTTTCTGAATGAATAACAGAAACCGTGTATGCACAATTCATATATCTTTTAGTTCTTGTCAAACAATGCACATCACAATCAACATTACTAAAAAAATTTATTAACATTAATTAATGGGAGTGCTGAGTTGTGTCAGTTCTTATTGTGGTCAAACCTGCATTGTGGATTGTGCAACGTTACAATATTTAATACATAAGTACTGATAGTATTGTTAATAAATACATAATTTTATAATATTGTACATGAACTGTTTACAACTCTTTTTTCCAATTAAAACTATCCATAAAAGTTAAATTAGAGAAAGAACAAAGTGAGACTAGTTTCAAAATCAAATTCCTAAAATTATCCTTCTCTTCACTGAGTTAACTAGGTAACAAACAGTTTATGCACTAGACTTAATAAAGCTTTGAAAGTTAGCTTCTAAAATGCAGGTACAATGTTAAGCACATTAATGTGTGAGTAAACAAAATACAAAATTGTCAATAAGTACAACAACATACTCCATTCCGAATTAAGTTTATAAAGCTTCTACAATAAAATTATTGACTATAGTGAGCTCTATCCAATTAAATATTTCTTTTTATTTAATTTCAAATGGAAAGAAAAGCTCAAAACACACAGGGCACTCAAATTAAAGTTGAAGGAAGAACTATGAGAACAACTAGAGCTATTTGGCTAATTCACCACAACCTCGAGTCTGTAGAGTCATACAAACAGGAATGTGATCAGTTAGGTTTCCTAACGACGTAACAAAACTATAACCTGTCACCTCTGTGCGAGGAAGTCTCTTATACAAGATTCGATCTATTCTTCTCATACCACCATATCGTTTCTCTGGAACATAGCCATCAGCATCTGGTTTTACTAGTTTAGTAACTAACTCTCTATTGTGAACCTAAATACAAAAAAACAAAAAACAAGTGATGTTATCAAGACATGTATTCCCTATATTAACCACTACTAAATATCAACTACATATTAATAAAACATCCAGTACAATACTCATGCATGTGAATTCATTGAAAGGTAATTTATTTGCAATGAGGTTGTTTTAGAAATATTCTTCAAAGGCAAACCTAAAATTTCTTTAATTATTTAATATTTAGAGATACACCCACACTTGAGTCTTAAAACCAGTTATGTAACACTCAAACTTACCACTACATCAGCATCAAGAACATAAAGACGTCTCTCACAATCATCCACCAAGGCTTCACAGAATTGCTCTGGGTCTTCAAATATAGGATCACATAATGCCCACTGACGTAACTCCGTTCCAATAGCCCAGTGGCGATCTTCTCCTGGTCTCGCAACACATACGTCTCTATAATCCGTCAACAACACATGTGTCTGCACATCATCATCCGCTACCAGCGAAGAACAGAAAAATCAGTTCCATGGGAAAAAAATAATAAAGAAGAACAATCACTTTTATTACACACAAATAAATGAATTACCAGGTGACATGTTGTCAGCATTAAAATCTCCACAGATAACATCAAATTCAACAATATCAGTCTTTTGTGTATGCTTTTTCTTAAATATATTTAAAAAGAGGTTCACTTCAGTCAATTGAGACATAATTACTGGCTCCTTTCCTTGGAAAGCTTGTGTATGCAGATTTGTCACAAACCCAACATGACGAAATAAGCCTTCATGGTATAAAAGTACCTGTGTACAGAAAATACAATACTATGAAGATCAATTACAAGCAAGACGTGTTACTGATAACAGGAAGACAACAAAGAACTCATCTAATGAATAGAACATGAAACGAGCATACATAAATAGAAGGAAAGTGATGCACGAGAGAAAAAACTAAGAAACCTCGAGTGCCAAAACTAATTTGGAACTGTAAAGTATAAGAATCAGTGCAGCAAAAGAGAGGAAAATAAAACTGAGGAAGAAAAGGAGAAGGATGAAGCACAGAGAACAAAGGTGAAACACAAGCAGAATACAAGAACAATCAATAATGAGGAAAATTGTAAGACAATCTATATAAATTCTGATACAAGCCCAAAAACATCTTTCAAAGAAGCAATTTTTCATCCTTACACAGAAATCTGTTTGAAGAATTTCAAAAGATAAGATCTTTGCCTTTAAAATGCATTGCAATGTTCTATTACCAAATATTTTCCTTAGACCTATTCTATTATCTTCAAGCAATATATTTACAATCATTTCTAAATCCCAAACATACAATATATTTTCTTTAAATTCACATTTCATTGAAAAAATAAGTTGTATACATTCAAGAACAATAACAAATAAATTTTACCTTGATGCATAAGACACCCTGAGAAGTGTATTGTGCATGAGCCACTCTGTAGGTAAAGGTTTTGAAGTCTGCTTCTAAAATGGGTCTCTTGCTTGCAAACATCAAACCGCTACCTTCAGAAAACAAATATGAAAATATTTAGTTTAAGTGATAACAATAAACAAGTCTAAAAAATACCTTCATTTTTCAAATCATAAATATTTTCTGCAAAAATCTGAAGAATACACAACCTACAACCAAACATCAAAAATAATATTAAAACTAACACTATTAAAAATAAATTTTCCTTTCTTTGAAAATATATCTACATTGAGAAAACGTCTATATGACTAAAAAAACAAACAAAAAACTAATATATACTCAACCATTACATGGCCTGTCTAATGCATCAAAAGTATTATTATTATTATTGATATGTTATCTACATCAAATCATATTTCTGATAAAATATCCACATAAAGCTATGAAACATTGCATGGCCATGGTTACAGACAAAACTTTTTACTATATAAATTTAATTACAAATGCACCTGACGTTCTCAATTCTCAAATTAGCGTAAAGAAACATTCTACTCAAAAATTTAACCATTTGTTTTTTCACTGCACTGTAAAAAACATTTCTTACATTTTAACGAACTTCAATATTAATGTAAAGCTAGTGAAATACATATATTTCTTACCTAACATACAGTAATTTATGGATGGTGAAAACTCTCCAACATCAAACAAAAAATAACTAAATTCTTGTTGCATCTGATCAATCAGAACCATTGCTGATGAACGAGTCCATACTTCTTGAAGGCACAAAAAATCAATGTTTGGAAATTTTGGTTGAACACTTTTGAATTTGCTGCTAATTTCACATGTGTCATCAATAAATAATTTAACATTATTCAATGGTTTACCAGTATTATCAACAAAATGTTTTGCAATTTTATACGCTCTTTTATAAACAGATTTCAAGTTATTCATTCTACTCAAAAATTCTGGAGCAAGTAGTACATTAGCTGTTGCAAATGTGAATGTATTCGTCTTCAGAGTAAAGGCAAGAGGTTTTTCATCTGAATTTTCATTGTCTGCAGGAACTATCACTTTTGCATAGGTACATTTTTCTTGATCACAAATTAGGCACAAAAGATACCATAACAAAATGCCAACAATACCTATTGGAAATACACAAACTAATGTTATCATGTACAAAGGTCCCCACAAAAAATAATCAATTAATTTCTCTTGCGGCTTCTGGAGATCTTCGATTGTTGATACATAACAAGCTATCATATGACTCAAAACTGTCAACCATGGATCCATCATGAAGTGCGCTATTAAATCAACAAAATGTGAAATCTTGTTGTGAAATCTACTTGAAACTTCCAAGGCATACATTTTGGTAATAGTTTTCTTGTCACCTCTTTTACAATATAAAAACCTCTTGCAAACCTAAAGCCGTCATCGACTAAAATAACATCTTCGTTGTTTACCACAACCAACTTGAAAGTTCAAACCTCCGCACCATCATCCATGACAGAAACACCGTTCAAGAATTTCCATCCCACTGCACGGCATAACAACCGTGCTGCTATCTATATAAACAGGAATCTCAACAAACGACGATCAACAGCCAGAGAAGAATTCAGAAATCGGCGTTCCTTGGTTTCTCGTGGTGGTTGTAGTGGCGTGGAAGGAAGAGTACTGGGACGTGGATTTTAATCCGATTCCATCGGCGTAGGTTTGTATTATTATTCATAGATTTTTATGAAATTAAGCACTGGCATGTATAGCAATAAAATGACGTGTATATCAATATGATCTAGATTAACAATATTTTTGTAGATATCGAAATTGAATATTTAAGGTTAAGATTAGGAATACAAATATGTATTGTTTCTCATATTGGATTAACCACAAGAAGTGAAAATGAATGTAATATTTTGTATATGTATTCTCTGAAGGATGTGATTTTAATATTTCCTGAAAAAAATTACGTTCATATATTACCAAACGGAGATGGCCAATTGCATGTGTATAATTTTGATGTGTTTTAGATCATGGCTCCTCGGTATGAAATGGCCGTAGGCCTTCGGAAGGGTCACAAGACAACTAAAATCAAGTATGGTAAAACCAAGGAGGACAAGAAGCCAATCAGACCATCCCGTCTGAAAGGAGTAAGTGGAAACTTGACATAATGATTTCAGGGTTCAACATGTATCACTATATTAATTTGTGAATTTTTGTTTTAGGTACAAACAAAACACACAAAGTTCATTCGGGACCTCATTCGAGAAGTATGTGGACATGCACCATATGAGAAGAGGGCCATGGAATTGTTGAAGGTTTCCAAGGACAAGAGGGCTCTTAAATTCTTAAAGAGGAGGGTATGTATATGAAATTCAATGCACACACATTGTGTTTGTTGGCTTTATCAAATAGGTTTTATTAAACTTGTTCTATTTGTTTGTAGTTGGGCACTCACATCCGGGCCAAGAGGAAGCGTGAAGAATTGAGCAACATCTTGACTCTCATGAGAAAAGCTCAGGCCCAGGCCAAGTAACATGTGATTGCATTGCTTATGAACTGTATTCCTTTATAAATATTAAAATGTGAAAGTGAATTGCATGTGTTTTCTTTTTGGGAACCTTGAATTGAATTGAAGGAATTGATACAATATGTGGAAATATAGTTTGAAATTCTGTGATAAACATTATCATTTAAATGAGGGTGTCAGCACATTAGTGGCTTAACTACAGATCCTGTTTGGAGAAAATGGCTGAAGTTATTGGCAATATTGAAATGTTCATATGTAAGTGGTTTATTGTGCTGCAAATGCTGGAATTTTAACAAATTTCCTTTCATAATAGTGCAAATAATGAAAGATGAAAATTTTTTATGTGGGTTAGGCCACCACTATTTGCCAATTTCAGGCCATTATTGTAATGAAATATTTATTCAAAATTGTCAGTTTTATTTTAATCAAAAAAATCATTAACAGGCAGAATTTCTACACCTTCCGCAGAAATTTTTAAATGGGCATAAAATGGATGGTACAAAACCCATCAGTCATTAAATCTTTCTTTTCTTTACTTATTGCATGTCCATTGGGACACCGTAAATCAAGAAAAGTAATTTCCTTCGATCCACGGTTTGCAACATACTTGACTAAAAGCATTATCAGTAATTAACCAAAAAAAATTGTAAGGAAATAAGTTCTCCAATTTTATTCATTGTATTTTCAGCCACTCAACTTTTATATTACTCATGGATATTTTTCCATGTGTTGTGTTCTTTTCCAATGTTCTTGTTGATATGATTTTTCTTTTTTTATCACATTAAGTTTGTTTACTTTTTTGCAGTAGCAATAATGTTTACCCAATCAGCTTGTAAGAAAATATTGTGTTGGAATTTTTTATTTTTTTTCGATTAGGCCAAAGTCTTGGTCACAGGCCAAGTAAGACCATTTCCACAGATTTCTCAGTATTCATTTCTATTATGCAACAAGCAACAAAAACTAATTTTATACTCCCAAATGCATACCGTTTGCTTCCACCTGCCCAACAAACAACAGAAAGGAATAGATGGATGTACTTACAACTCTGGTCGAATTAACTTTTATTATTATTATTATTTATTAATTGTTCCATAAGCTAAGTTAAAATTTTATTAAAAAAATAAATATTATTATGATTCTTTAGACGAAAAAAACTGCCTATCCCCAAAAATACTGCTAGAACTGTCATTAAAGGAGCGCAGTAGTGGCCTATGCCGCATAGGGCGCTATTGCACAAAGTAATGTAATGGGCTGAGTGCAACAACATTACTTTTCGGAATTACTCTGAATATAATTGATGAGGTCATGCCGAAACAATTACACATTGAAGTTAAGCAGATTAAGATATAATTAACACAACTCATTTTCCCAAAAATGTGGGTTGGTCCATTATTGCGCTGATACCCTCAAATGTAGTGTTGAAGTTCTGTATTGCTGCAAAAAGATTGATGTTGCACTTTTAGAAAAATTACATGTTTTGGGGGTACTAGGTCCAGACAAAGGTTTCAGAACTTCTGTTCTGTAAACAGAACTGGTGCCTAAATTGTACATTGGATTTCTCCCATATGAATATTCCCAGAATTTCCCTAGGGTCCTGTGAATCTGAAATTTTTTAGTTTTTGGATGAACTCGTCCCTAGAATATTTTAAACATTTACAGGAGAAAAGCAAAGTATGAATGTCACAGGTCTGATTTTGACTGTCTGGATTCTTGGAAGTCATTAAAGTTAAGATTATTGTGTTACTGAAGCTGGTTTTGCTCAATGAAATCTTTAGAATTTCTTTGCTATCTTTGTCTAAGATTAAAGACACTCATATATTGAAATGGAACACATACTAAACAAATTATTTGAAATTACATATTTATATTCCATTATAAGAGTTGGTTACATATTTACATATGGTTCACAATGTGTTTCATCGCTTCTTCAGGTACATTCTGTGAATAAAGAATTGTAGCTATGTTAAATTTGCATTCCGACCGCAACTGCCATCCAGGCCACAACAGACAGATCTTAAATATTTTGGTCTTCCAATTAAAGACTTGATATAATGTGTTGCTTAACACATTTATTCAGGATAATCTATAAATATGGTGTGCAGAACGTAAATAACTTTGTATATTTTTGTATATTTTGTATATTTTTAAAAGGTAAGTCTTTTTCCTTGCTGTGCTTTGTGCTTCAATGTTTTTTGTGTCTTGTATTTTAATTTGTTCATTTATATTTTTGCTATAATTCTTTATTCACAAAATGTACCTGAAGAAGGGATGAAACGCATCGCAAAACATAACAATATATGTAATCAAATCTTATAATGGAATATAAATATTTGTGAATTTGAATAATTTGTTTTGTCTGTGGTCAATTTAATATATGATTGTCTTTAATCCAAGGATAAATAACAAGTTAAACACACAATCAGTAAACACTAAAAGTATTTTAAGAAATCTTGAGAATTCGATCTTTGAGAAATGTCTTGTGCAGCTTTTTCCAATCTAGTGTTTGGCTATTTGGGAAAAATGTCACAATTTTCCCAAAATGCATAAACCTGTTATTTTTCAGAAGCTGCACAAAAATTTGTTTGTACAGATAGAAAACACACTATTGAATCACATGATGTAAGCACCTTGATTAAAACTTCATTTTTCAAAAATTACCAATATGTAATTTGTTCTTGTGTGTTGTTAATATTTACAATACAGGTGTATTTTATGAGCCCAAATGTTATGAAGATTCCTGAAATTTTAAAAGTGTAAAGGAGCACAAAATTAGTCATTTTTAGAAACAAAAGAAATATTTTCTCAAAAATGGCTCCAAATTTTTCCAGAAATTTTTATTGTGACAGTAATTGCTCTTTCGTGATATTTTGAGTCATTTCAAGGAGAGAAAAATTGAGAAAGTGTTTTTTGTTGTTGTTTTTTTTTTAATTTATTTATTTAGTCAAAAACTGTATGTGACGTATGGGGGGAAAATCATCTGCGCATGCTTTCTTAAGTTTCAGAATCCCTTCTCAACAATTTAACTATTAATAGTTGAAAGATGAAATAATAATAAATTTAAAAAAGCGAGAGATTAACATTTCAAAAACTAGATATTTTCGTTGCCGAATTATAGAATACTTATTTTTAATGGTAAACGAACGAACAGATTTGATTTTTCTGTATTGTTAACAAAATAGAAACTCACCCTAAGCTCTACTACCACTACAAGCTAAAGTTCAACAAAACGTGCGCATAGTGAAGCTACATTTACGTCCAGAAACAAATCAAGGGGCCATCTCAGCATTTGCTCAATGGATCAGGGAAACTGGACAAAAACCCGATCGAGATGGGCGTCATTGACCCGGAAGCTGAAGTACATTACTTGTTAACAAATAGGTTTGAGATTAAACATTGTCTAATGTATTATTGGGAAAGTAACCAAAGCACTGTGATAAATGAGACTTTGTAAATGTTATAATTACAACATTTTCTGTCATTGAATTTTGGGAAAATTGTAAATTAACGAGTGTGCGTTTGAAAGATTTTTTAAGTTAAAGAAACTTCTAGACATTGTTGCTATGACTACAAATAGTGTTGAATACAGTAAAGGAAATTGCTTCAGCGTTGCAAAGCACATTAATGGCCATGCATTTATCAACAAGCGCTTGTTAACCCAAATGCGTAAATGCAAATAAGGGTAATGTGTTTGGCTTGGATCAGGCATATTTGTTTCGCATCCACCCAGTGATCAAGACACTTGACTGGGTAAAAACAGAAAGGGAGTAATCTTGGCCGATAATAGATGTTATTGGTTCTAATTTTGCAAATAATGTTAATTTAAAGATAATTCTCCATATTATTGTGGGGTCCTACCTGCAGGGACCATTTTCTCTTTGATTTGCATTCACTTGTCTAGTCAACTGTCAAAGTGTATCCACATGACACAACCCCTCAAACTCCTAGAACTAGAATGACTTCCATATTTAGTATTACTAAGGTGACCAAACGTCTTTCTTAAGGGAGGTCAGTCCTCTTTTTGTTGGTTCTGTATTCAAATAAATAATATAATATATATAAAATATTCATTCAAATAATAAGCAATAAATTAATTGGCAGTTTTCGCGGAGATACGATTCGAATATAACTTGTTTGTGCTGGCGTCACGTCAAGTCAGCTCACATCCGTTTTCTCAACGAAAATAAGTGGCAATTCATTAGCAATAAATAATTTGGCCCTTTGCGTCGAGCTTACGTCCGAATTTAAGTGTGCTGGCGTCGCGTCAGGCCAGCTGACAACTGTTTTCTCAATAAAAATACGTGACAATTAATTTGAAATTGCGGCAGTTAATTAGCTATATATCATTCAACATGTTTGACATTCGCGTCCACTGACATGGCTGTTCCAGCCTGACACCTGTTTATTTCGCGACCAAAAACAAAGTGATTTTTCTCCGCGAAAGGACTTTTGAATAATCTTTATAAAATGTTCACGATTAAAATTACAGCATTTCCTAAACATATTTCTTCATCTAATTCAAGCATGACGTTGTTGAAATGTGTCACTTCTCTTGCGTGTCGATGTACATGCATTCCGTGACAATCATTTCCTGGAATATAAACCAATAATCTTGAGCCAGCCCTGACCTTCTGCGTTTGCACCGAACCATCATGGATCATGCTTCACTTCAGGCATGTGCAACGAAGCCTCGGCTGCAGATTATTCCTAAAGCACCCCCGGCTAGTGTTTCTTAAACATCGATAGTCTATTAGTATTTTTATACAAATTCTTGAGAAATAAGTTACTACTTTAATATATATATATATATATATATATATATATATATATATATTAGACTTTTATGATTGATTATGACTTTAATATGATTAGACTCTTAAATGTATTACATTATTATGTACACAGTTTAGAAACATTTGTACATGGAAAATAATCGTAAAATTATATATAAAATATGTATTACAATTAAAATAGCATATTAAATAAATAGGAAATAGAATTGTTTCACCAATACAAAGCATAACAAAGTAATATACTATTATAAGTAATATATAATTATTTATTTATTGTAAATAAAATTTATATAATTTAATATACTTTAAGACCTAATTCAGAAAAATAACTATTTCTTGATTTATTATTTTATATGCTTATGTCGCTTTTCCGTGCTCTCAGTATTTTTTGTTATTAAAAAGATAGTGTTTATATAAAATTGTAAAGACTTAAAACTATCGAAAAACTATCTAAACACAAATAATTATCTAAATTAATTAAAAACCAGGAAACATCGATACTATCGATACTCAATTACGATAGTATCTAAAACTATCGACAGTGAAACAATCTATGTATAAGAAACTCTACTCCCGGCATTCGAGGCAGAACGTCAGACGAGCACGGAGACGAGGTCCAGCACGCTGGCCGGGCAGGTGGGGCCGTGCGCCCGAGCGCAGTCACCGCCCGCGGCGCCGCGCGCCTCCGCCTCGGCGAACTCCGGCGGCAGCCCCTCGTCCTCGCTGGTGCTGGGCCTACGGATGGGATGGAGAAAAAAAAAAGTTTTTTTTTCTTTCAAATCAATATATTCGTTGAGAAACATCAATGTTTTCAAGAACAATTTCTCAGGATGTAAACGGAATCTCCAGCATCTAATTTTTTGCGTGAATTTCTCACAATCTACATTCACAACTGGCACTGTTGTCGACCCGCAGACGGCACGAAACCGTTTGCTATTCGCAACCTTTCTCTAATGTTATTACTTTTTTTATATTTTTTTACGTGATAATATTGTTAAACTGCATTTTGAACCTTGGCTACACAGAATATTGATTTGAAAATTAAGATGACAGTCAAATTGAAGGCATATTAAAGCCCAAATATGCAAAAATTATAAGTACAGTTTAATGACTTTTTCATGTAGTTCTTGAATGAATGTGTCTACAATGAAAACAAAAATATTAAGAAAAAAATTGAAAATTTGTTTTGGGAGATATCGGAATTTTGTGTGCAGAAGTAGGCCCTGAGCTGTGACATAACTTTAGGACGTCTCTATTGCTTCAATTCTTTTTCCGCGTGATAACAGGATTTCAATTTGTGCCTGAACCGAAACAATATTTGTACCTTTAATATTTACTTATTTTAAACATTTTTGTGCCAGAAAACTAAAAAATCCGAAAATAAAATTTTCATGAAATAATTGGTTCAAATGTTTTATCAAATGTTGAAATAGATTTGGTTCATACACTATTTCTGAATTATAACAAAAACAATCAGTTATCATACATAGAACCGGAGATATGATTTTTCAGGTTTGCAATGACAGCCCAAAAGTCAACTTTCGGGGAAATGGCTTTGAAGTTTGTAATGCCCTAAAAAGGTTATAGATTATGCCTTCCTTTTCTATGCCTGTTCTCCTGTCATGTGTGGTAGTGTATTGCATGTGAGTGTAAGAATGTGCGTAAGGGTAAAGGAATGGATAAGGATAAGGAAGCCGATGAGGATCCTGAGCGGTCTGTGGGCCATTTGGTAGGGTACTGCTCCGGCATTCGTCAGGTGTTGATCGGAGAAACCACGGAAAACTACCGAACAGAGCAGCCGGCCGCTAGAATTCTATTGCAGTGGCTGAGGTCGACCAAGCTGTACTAGATGTTGTCACTGAGCAATCGCAGCCTTCATTCACGCTCTGGATATCTGCCAGTTCTATCCGCTTCATTTTACTCACTCGAGCTAACACGAGCGTTTATGGCAGGAATGACGAACCCTGTGGCACGTAAGTTGCCTGCTGGCACGTTCACGGCCCGATTAATTTCCTAAGGCGAAACATTGTCCTCCCACCTAATAATTTTGAAATGTTTAACATAACTGAGAATGAAAATAAAACTATATATTTTAAGAAAAGTTTTATTAGAATAATAAATACATTATGTAATTTAAAATAACTTTTCTCTGTATTTTTGTGGGGCAATTTTTTAGAAATGCACATCTACAAATTAAAATAAGAATATATTTTATTATTTTCTGCAGTATTAATAAAAACAATTAGATATTTATGAAACAATATAAAACGTTAAAACTTATTGGGCCCATGCACGCGCTAGATCTGCTTAGGTATTAATCCACACCCGGTCACGCCATTGGAACATGTTTCATTTGTGTTTTTTATCCCTACGAAACTTATACTTTTATCTATAACTTTTTATCGCCATGAATTTTGTATAATTGAATGTAGAAATTCGATTTTGAACGAATATGGGACCAGCCTACGTATTATTGAAGGCATGTTTTAAGCACATCTAGCATTAACATATTGACTTCAAATATTTGGCCACGAATTTCACAACGGCGAATAATTCTTGAAATACAAAACTGTAGAACACCCCCAGAAGAAGTGTTTGATTTATTACAATTTTCAATTCATCTTGTGTAATGTAACCTCCCACGCGAGCTGGATATCGCCGTACGCCAAGAAATATTTTGTGAAATAACACTGGGACCCGGACCGCCCAAGAAGCTCAAGAATCGTGCACTTTGGGGTCTTAGGAGGCATTTCATGACTGCAAAACATGTGAAGGGCGCTGCTGCGTCACCGAACAAACTTCGCGTAGCCAGATGCGCTCGCCGGGCGGCATCGTTCTGGAAGCACCCCACTCCACCGCGGCGACCGCCAGCAAACGCCGACAACTTGAATTTTCGTCCGCTGTCTCCTGATTGCTAGCCTGCCACACCCTCGCCTTGACAAAGGCTGATCCTGTTCTAGGGCTCTACAGCACGCTACCAGCCTTGGCCGACCAGCGGTGACCCAGCCTCTCGACCATGGGATAAGGGGTTCGTGTGGTTAGCACGAAGACATCTCTCCACTGTGCATACTGGTCTTCAGAACCTTAAGCTTTCTCATCGTCACACAGCAAAAGATACTGGGACATTTGTAAGGAAAGCGTTCAGGAATAATTTGCTTCGGCCGGGAATCAAACCCGAGGTTTCGCCGTGGAAAGTGAGTACGCTAACCAACGAGTCACGACAAAGACTAGGAAGTACAAATTGGCATGTGCATGACCTGGGTCGGAACAAGGTGCGCAAAAGATGGGCCAGGGGCGGCTGTCAAACGAGTTGGTCAACTGGGCACTATGAGCGCCCACGCGATGCGGTTAAGCTTACGCGCAGCCACGCACATGTAAACAGTGTAACACGAATTCTTGACTGTCCGGGATCAGCCGCGTCATGGTCGATAGAGCTGACGTTTCGGCCATCTTGTTGTGGCCTTGCAGTAGTATAGCTCTGAAGAAGGCCACAACAAGATGGCCGAAACGTCAGCTCCATCAACCATCCCGGACAGCCAAGAATTCAATGACTCCGGCCGCGGAAGCCTACGACTCTACAGTGTAACACGTTGATTTTGGTGTTTGACCTCTTGCTGGCGTTTTGTAAGCTCCGTGGAGCAGGGGGAGTGTACTCACGTGAGCAGCACGTGCAGCAGGTCTCCCACGAGGCCGTTGTGGCGCAGGGGCGTCTCGGCCGCTTCGCAGATGGCGCGGAGGAGGCACGCCCGCCCGGGCAGGCCCTCGCTGCAGGCACAGCCAAAACACGCGTCAGCAAGGATGCGGAACCTAGGGTCCTTTCACATGGCGACACTGCCGCGGTTGGTAGCAACGCATTGGTTTAAATGGATTCAATGATTGATTGATTTTTTCTTGTTTCCGGGCGCGTCAACTGCTTTGGTCATTAATCCCGTTAGTATAGTGCATGTTTTTTTCTTGGGAGATGGCGGTGATCTTCCCCCGCTGGATGGCGAGATCCGGCGCCGACCTACCGTCGGCTAGTGGGGTTTCCCCCTAACCAGAACTCTCCCACCAGCGGAGCACCGCCCCAGTCGGGACAAGCTCTAAGTTCCCGACCGGTCTCCCGGAATATGTTGTAGTGTAGTGCGTGTTAGTGTTAGTGTGTGTGTAAGGGGAGAGGATAGGACAAGGAAGAGGAAGGAAAGATCGCGCGCGGTCCGTGACCTGTTTGTTAGGGTACTGCATTCGCCTGGTGTTGATCGGAGAAACCACGGAAAACTACCGATCAGAGCAGCCGGCCGCTAGAATTCTCCTCCAGACAGCGACAGCGAATTCGACCTAGCTGAAAAGCTAGTGTCGAAAATCCTGCCGCCGTCAGGACTAAGACCCGGGACCCGGTCAGAGGCACTTCAGTGACATCAGTTGATGCACTGAGCTACCGCTCCCGGTGGTTTAAATGGAGGTCTTCCCGCATGCGGCGGGTTCGCGCTGCTGTGGCGTTCGGCGGCGGACTCCCTCTTTCAGTAGTGCGGGAGGGCGTACGCACTACCGAAAGCAAAGCATTGCAGGAATCTTCCCACTGGGACACTCGTCGTAGCGTTTAAAGAACGATTTTCCGAAGGATGAGCCAAAGTGGCAACTAGTGCTGGCAGCATAACTGAAAGTACTGTGGTTATTGTGCCCTCGAGCCCATTGGACTCTCTTCCTGCATTCGTTCGTTTGCAGTTGGCAAACTTGTAAATGGCTTCGACGCTTCCTTTTGTGATAAGATAAAGATAAAGATAAATTTATTTAAACTGCAATTGGGTGTGACCCGGTGGCAGTTAATTACATAAGTAAGATATTAATTTTCTGCAAATAACATAATAATGTTATAATAATGCTAAAAAATAATAATAATAATAATAATAATAATAATAATAATAATAGTAATAATAATAACAGTAATAATAATAATAATAACAGTAATAATAATAGTAATAATAATAACCGTAATAATAATAGTAATAATATTAATAATAATAATAATAATAATAATAATAATAATAATAATAATAATAATATAAAAACTGGTGAATCTTAAAAACAAACATTAAATTACCTAAAAGATAAAAGAAACGTCAATCCTAAAACAGCACTGAGTGCTTAAGCAATGATTATTTATTATTTTTTATTATTATTTATTTTACGTCAAAAAAACAGTTAAAAACTGCGTATGACGTGCTATGGGGAAAAGTGAATTGTGTGCACATTTTCAAAATTCTGTGATCCCTACACTAAGTCATATACTACTTAAATTTTGAATTTTTGAAAGGGAGAAAAAAAACTCCCATGAAATAAAATCTATTTTCAAGGATAAACAAGCAATAAATTTTGAATTTTGAAAGGGAGAAAAAAAACAAAAAAACTCCCATGTAAAAAAATCTATTTTCAAGGGTAAATAAGCAATAAATTTTGAATTTTGCAAGGGAGAAAAAAACAACAAAAAAAACTCCCATGTAATAAAATCTATTTTCAAAGATAAATAAGCAATAAATTTTGGCTCTTATAACTTCCTGCCGCGACATGGAAACAATAATTTGAATAATTGTATTTCCCACTGAATTCTAGAAGACGTGCACAGAAAATGAAGTTACATTTATGTCCAGAAGCAAAACAAGGGGCCATCTCAGCATTTGCTCAATGGATCAGGGAAACTGGACGAAAAACCTGATCGAGATGGGGGTCATTGACCCGGAAGCTGTAGTACAATAGTTGTTACAGGTTGTTTATACTTATTTATACAGTCCAAAAGGTAAATAATGCATTATGTATCATTGTTAAAATTAATGTTACTTTTCTTGTGATGCTCAGTATAGTCTCTAATTGTATAGAAACAGTTATGCAGCAGAAACGATTTCACTTGGGATTTAAACTTTTCTATCGAATTTAATCGTTTAATGTCATCTGGCAAAGTGTTGTAAAATAATGTACATGTATTGTATGTGAATTTTTGTAATGAGCTGTTGATACTGTCACCTGATGAATATGATTTCTACGTCGAGTGTTATAGTAATAGACTTCGGCATTTTCTGAAAAAATATTCCCGCCCTTGAGCAAGTCATTTTTTACAAAAACCACTGATTCGTAAATAAAAAGACACGGTAATGGTAGAATTCCTAGATTAATGAAGAGAGGCTTACATGAATCACGTGGGTGGGATTTGGTTATTATTCGTACAATTCGTTTTTGTAATCTAAAAGTCTGGGAGCTATAAGATGTATTTCCCCAGAATATTATGCCATATCTCAGGCGGGAATGAACATTCGCGAAGTATACACAACGAGCAGTATGAAGGCTGACTGAATTTGCAAGAATTCTGAACGCGTAGCATAATGAACTTAATTTTGTGTTCAATTCATTTAAATGGACGTTCCATTTAAGGTTTGACTGAATTGAGAGACCTAAAAATTTTGTTGCCTTAACATCAGTCAATGGTACACTGTTCATTTTCAATGGAGCACAGAATTGTTTATTTGAAATGGAAAACTGCATTAAAACCGTTTTCTTTTCGTTTACTATTAATTTGTTATTTCGGAACCAATTTGAAACATCTGATATTGTACTATTTACGGTTTCTTTATTGCAAAGGATGTTCGTATCATCCGCAAAGAGAACCGTTCTTCCGTTTCGAATCGTCGAGGGCATATCGTTTACGTAAAGTAGGAACAGAATAGGGCCTAAAATCGATCCTTGAAGACTCCACATGCAATGGGCAAAGAGTCGGAAAGGTGCGTACGTAATGTTACATCATTCCAGTAAGGTATTTCAACTCTCTGAGATCGTTGTTTAAGGTACGAACATAACCAATCTAGAGCAATACCACGGATTCCATATGAAGGTAATTTTGAAAGTAAAATGTCATGATCAATGATGTCAAAAGCTTTTGAGAGATCTAAAAATAATCCAATAGGTGCCTCGTTTTGATCAATGATGAGGCGACATCTTTAAGAAAAGAAAATATAGCTGTTTCCGTTGATTTTGATTTTCTAAATCCATATTGGCAATCTGAAAGCGCGTCGTGTTTAGTGAGAAAGGTTTCCATTCGTACGTAAAAAAGTCTCTCTAATATTTTTGAAAAAACTGATAGAAGAGAAATGGGCCGATAATTTTGAATTTCATTTTTGTTGCCTTTTTTGAAAAGCGGCTTAATTTTAGCTGTTTTGAAAATATCTGGAAACGTTCCAGTGCATAAAGATGCATTAAATATGTGAGTTAACGGGTGTATAATGGCATACGCACAAGTCTTTAACAAAGAATCTGGGAATTCATCTAAACCGGACGAATATTTATTTTTTAGTTTACCGATTATTTTGAGAATTTCATAGGAAGAAGTTTCGGAAACGAACATTGTGTCTAAAATTTTGGGTGAACTGTCTGTTTTTGAATTTTGTGGCTGAAACCCTTAGTGAGATCGGCAGCAATTCTCGAAAAGTATTGGTTAAGAGATTAGCCACTGTTGCCGGATCTCGTTATCTAATAGATATCTTGAGTATTGAGAGAAAATCATAGTATATTACGTACTTCCAGTGAATGTGTGTTAATATTTATATTCCTTAATTTCATAGGGTCAGTTATTTGTTGTGTTATTTATTTATTTTAATTTTTTTTATTAACAATCAGAGTACATGTCAACTGGGGTTTGCACACCGTAAACTCTACAATATTTATCAATGGAACCCTCATATGAATGAAGCCATTGACATCATTGCCAACACAACCAACCAAATTATTCATTTATTTCATTTATAATGAATAGATAAATGAAATAAATGAATAATTTGGTTCAGCAACTCTGTATTGGAGTTGTGCTGTGGAGTAACATTATGGTTGACCATTATATGTATTAGTAAGGTGTGTATCCTTTAGATATACGGTGTATAATGTATTTATTTATTTAGTTATCTGTGTAATTATTGTTCCACATGTATGTTCATTCATGTTTTTTGTATGTTGTTGTTCAGAAGAGTTTGTCCTTATTTATTGTGATTGTGTTTTTGGTTGTTAGCCCTGATGATGGAATAAAATATTCCGAAACGTTGGCAAACTAGTGTAATCCATTAATTGACCGATCCCGTGATTTTCCTACTACTTATTAACGGTCGTGATTTCTACAATGGTATGTATTTCTCTAATTTTAAACATTGTATCAGCAGTAATAGGATTAGCTTTTACTGTATCCTGAAGTAGGAAAGTAGAGAGATGGCCAGGAGGAACGGAGTGGGAAGAAATACTTTCGAAAATATGACTTTATTTTTTTATTTATTTTTATTTTACGTCAAAAAAAGTTAAAAACTGCGTATGACGTGCTATGGGGAAAAGTGAAATATGTGCACATTTTCAAAATTCTGTGATCCCTACACTAAGTCATATACTACTTAAATTTTGAATTTTTGAAAGGGAGAAAAAAAACTCCCATGTAATAAAATCTATTTTAAAGGATAAACAAGCAATAAATTTTGAACTTTGAAAGGGAGAAAAAAAACAAAAAAACTCCCATGTAAAAAAATCTATTTTCAAGGGTAAATAAGCAATAAATTTTGAATTTAAACTTAATAAGCAATAAATTTTGACTTAAAAAACAACAGAAAAAACGATCTAGCATGGAGGATGATATGTAATAAAGGGATCATGGTCATTGTTTCAGAAAGTAATTAAGATAAAATTGCGGATAGAACAGAGAGCGTGTGTAAACTACATTTCATTGTTTTTTATCCAGAGACCAAGTTGAGTTTTGAATTTTCTAAAGTTGCTAGTTTTCTTAAGATGTGTAGGTAGTGAGTTCCAGTTTCGAATTACTGTGACAGTGTAAGATTTACTGTATGACACAATGTTGTGTCGAGGTACGCACAGCAATAATGCCGAACGCGATCGCTCTAGTGCTAGCATTTTGAAGTTCTTAGACATGTGTGTTTGAAGGCCGTTGTACAAGATTTTATGGATAAGCAAGGGGCTATGCAATGTTCTTCTTTTTTCAATGGAGCTAATTTTTGTCTGTCTGTAGAACGCAGATACGTGATCGTACTTACGAAGATCGAATATGAAACGAATGCATGCGTTTTGTGCTGTTTGCAACTTCCGTTGTTGCTTGGTTTTTAAGTCAATGAGCAAGAAATCACAGTAATCGAAATGGGGCATAATTAGTGAAGTAATCAGGCTCATACGTGTGTTTATAGGAAGTAGTTCTCGTACGCGTTTTAGGGAGTGGAGGTCTCTGAAGACTTTTTGACAAATCTTACTTACATGCGTGGTCCAGCTGAGAGTGCTGTCCAAATGCATTCCTAGGTTCTTTGCGCCGTTACACCAGGGTAGAGGGGAGCCATTTATACTAATGGACGGAAGGGTTTTCTCTAATTTGTTGATGGCGTTGCGGGAGCCTATCAGTAAGCTTTGGGACTTATTTGGGTTTAATAAAAGTCCTAGGGCTGCGGTCCATTTATTGAGAGCATTTAGGTCCTCATTTATTTTCTGAACTAAAGAGTTAAGCTCCGACGGATGTCCGCTGACATATAGTTGAAGGTCATCTGCGTACATTTTATAGTGACAGTATTTAAGACATTGTCCTACGTCGTTTACGTAAATTAAGAATGCTAAGGGTCCTAGAACTGTTCCCTGTGCAATACCCCGGGCGGTTCTAATGGCACTGGATCGGTTTTCACCTGATACTACGACGTGTTGACGACCTGAAAGATATTGTGAGAACCACCGTATCCTGGGTTTAGCGAAGCCCAATGCTTTCATTTTCTCTAACAGGATATCATGATCGACCGAGTCAAATGCTATACTGAAATCTAAGAGAATAAGTATTGTTAATTTACCGTTGTCAATGGCGATACTGGCCTCTTCAATTAAGCTTAAAAGTTCCTGTACTTCTGCCTGATCGGAAACCATGTTGATGTTTACATAAGAGATTTTTGCTGTCTAAGTAGTTCGTTATTTGATGTCGCGCAATTTTTTCTAATACTTTAGAAATTGTAGGTAGAATACTAATAGGTCTGTACTCAGGAGGATTTGTTGATTTAGGAAGAGGATGGACAAGTGCAGTTTTCCAAGAGGTCGGATAAGTTCCACTTATGAGAGAAAAATTTATTATATCTGTTACAATGGGATATATTATTTCGGCACAAAGTTTCAGTAATTTGGCATTAATATTGTCTACTCCAGAGGCGTTTGATTTTAGACTCTGAATAGTTTTAAGGACGTCAACATGATTTGTACACGCGAAGAAAAATTCTTCTGGACTATTTCTAGATTGGAACTGTAAGTTTGATAGAGTCATGCTTTTTAATGAACTTTCGAAATGGGGAGCCATATTAGCGAAACGTTGGTTTAGGGAGTCTAAAGGTATATCAATTTGAAGCGGTGCTCGTGATCTGCCTATGCCAAGAGTGCGAAGAGATTTCCATACTTGTTTCGAGTCGCCATTTGTGCCCAAAACTTTGTGGTAATATTTACATTTCGCGTTTCTCAATTTTTGTGTAACACCATTTCTTAATTTTTTGTATTTAATTATGTCGTTTTCGCATTTTGAATTTCGAAAATGTTTGAAGGCAGCGTCCCTTTGTTTCATTAAGCCACGTATTTCCTCTGTTATCCAAGGTGCCGGCGGACGTGTTGCACGAGCTTTTCTTACGGGTATGTGTCGATTAATCAGTTCCGTCAATTGATGAGTAAACGTATTTACTTTTCTATCTAACGAACTTTCTTGAGAGACAAGATGCCAAGGCATAGACATACCGTCAGAGAGAAATAATTCAAGATTGAATTTTTTGAAGTCGCGGTATTTGAAAACTGTTGGCGTATATCTAGGGCATTTTATATTGTATGAGACATATATGAGATCGTGTTTAGATATTCCAGGAACTGGTGATTGGCCATGAAATTTCACTTTGTCAAGATTCGATACAACGATATGATCTATCCAAGTATCTGTACTGATTGTATGGTGAGTTGCATTTAGTGATAAGATAGAAAGATTCATTTCGCCAAAAATACGTTTGAATTTGTCGGCATGCGACGTAGATTTCAGAAGATTACAATTGAAATCGCCTATCAGTATTATGTTATCGTATTTACTTGAGCAAAGCGCAATTTCTTTGTCGATAGCTTCTATATTCCCTGTTTTCGGAGGACAGTACACTACGCCTAGGGCACATTTTTTGTTAAATATGGAAATTTCAATAAAGAGATATTCGTTATTCTGATTAACGTTACCTGCTGATGAAGGTATGTATTTATAAGTGAGATCATCGCGAAGGTAAATACCGACACCACCTCCCTGAGACGCGATATGTGGGTTCCGGTCACTTCTAAAAAGCGGTATCCAGGAATTGTGACAAGTGTTGTAGCAAGTGACATCTTTAGCCACGTTTCGCTAATAAGGAGAGCATGAAAACGGTGGGTTGAAATTAGTTCTCGCACTTCATCAAGATGACTATATAGCGATTGAGCATTTACGTGACCTACAAATAAAGTTCGCGATGAAGATTTTGATATGGAGGCGTAAGTATTATGAGTAAGTGTTATTGGTTGATTGCTTTGTCCATGTAATGAGGAAAGGTGTAGGGGCGGATTCATGCTGGTGGCCATGCTTTCAGAAAGGTTGTAGAGAAAAGATGAAGGAAGAAAAGATGTATAGAGGGGTGGGAAGGAAAGAGAGGATCCTTGGAAATTCCAAGCTAAGGGAGTGTAAGCTGTGGGGTAGGGGTGGGGAGCGCTCTTATTTTGGCGGAAATGGCCTGCAAGTCGGCAATTGTCTGCGCGCGGGCTTTCCTGCTACCTTTGATGTCTATTGTGCCATCTTCCGTCCAGACGTTCCGCAGGCCAAATTTATCTATGGCCGCTCTCAGAACCTCCAGACGGGATCTTGTGAGGTCTTCTCGTATTGTGACACCGGTATTTTTCAATTGTCTTTTCTCCCGAAAGACTTCACGACGCTTCCTGTAACTTACAAATTTTACAACGAGCGGTCGTGTTTTTCCTGGGATCTTGGGTCCTACTCTATGACATCTATCAATGTCGTTCAGGCTCAAATCGACACTTACCTGTTTTGCCACATCAAGCGCAAGTTGATCTGGGTTTTCATTTTTTTCCTTGACTCCGAAGATACGCAAGGAATTCCGCCGCGTATAATCTCAAGTTGGTCTGTTCTCGCGTCAAGCTCTGCTTTCAGATTTTTAATTTCTCTGTCTCTGTCTTCAATTTCCCTGCGCAAATTATTTATTAAATCGGTGTTAAAATTCATGCTCTCCGCTAACTGCTTGGCGACCATTCCAGTGAGGACCGCCGCCAAGGATTCGAGGAAGGCAGGGTATTTAACAACTTCCTGAACAATTGAATTTATTTCTACTTGCAGATTGTTTTGGTTACTCTTAGTAATTCTTCTGGTATTCGATGCCATGCTGACAAGTGAAGAATAAAGGGAGATAAAAACAACCCAAATTAAATAAGTATAAGTAGAGTTTAAAAGGAGAGGTTCACAAAATATTAGAGGAAAATTCTAAGCCACGTTAAAGGAAGTAAATTTGAAAGAATTACTAAATTTATTAAACTACGGAATAGGTTTTAAAGTTTTACGTGCAGCGAGGATCAGATTCCGACGGAGTTGCTATATGAAATAGAGAGTAAAGAGAGTATAGTGGAAAGGAAACTAGGGATTTGAAAGTACGAGTTACTATTAAGAAAACGATCAATAAGAGAATACCAGGAAAGCGATAGTATAAATCTTTGAGTTTTTAAGTTGCGACGACTGGACCCGTGCTGTACACTGTGCCGTTGACCACCTGCGGAAAACTACCTGCGCCTAAGCTCGGAGCGCTCCGGGACGATGTTCACTGGACGAGGGACATCCACAGACTGAGACTGATTTCAATCGATAGATTCCCTACAATCGAAAATTTAATCGAATGCAAGAGATATAGAGCTAGGGTCAGAAAGTATCATACATGAAAGTAAAACGACGTGGTGGAGAGCCCATCTTTCTTCTGTTTCTTGCCTTACTCCTAAAGAAGTATGACGAAAGGTCCGTCAAATTGGGGGAAGACTTCCCCTTCCGAATGTCTCAGGGTTGCTGGTGAACACAAGTCTGATCATCTCCCCAGATGACATCAGAGCATCTGGCTTCTCACTAGGAGAACATATCCAGTTCCTCGCAACCCTAAAAGGTTTCTCAGGTAATTATTATAAAAGGAGATGGGGAAAACGGACATTGGAATTTTCAAGTAGCATGGAGGAGGATTCTAACTTCTTCTTTTCTGTGGAGGAATTATTGTCTGGGATCACTCTTTTGAAAAATACTGCTCCAGGACCTGACCAAATCCACAAACAGATAAAACACACACTGGAGAAGGCGCGATCCTTCCTTCTTAACCTCTTCAATCGCATTTATAATGAACACTCTATTCCTGAAACCTGACGCGATGGTTTAGTCACTCGTATCCCTAAGGAAGGAAGGGACCAAATGATTCCCTCGAGTTATCAATAGATTTCGCTTACTAGCTGCGTTTGTAAGCTGTTGAAGATAATGGTTAGCTTGGATTGTTTTACTCTGGATCCTGGAGAAAAGAAACGTTTTATCACCAATTCAGTGTGCCTTCAAGAACCATTGGTCTATTTTGGATCACACTTGTATACTCTTGCTTCACAGATATCCACTTCGTATTACAACACCACCTTGTCGAATTCAAACGGAGACAACATCCTGTCTTTTTTAACTTTAAGAAAGCCTAGAACACGACCTGTATGCACGGCATACTCCACATTTTGCACTCTTGTTCCTTGTGAACTTCCTCTCTTTCGATTATTTTCGAGTTCGCGTTGGCAGGAAATTATCCTCCAGTCACACTTTGGAAATTGGAGTTCCCCAAGGGTCAATTGTGACAGAGCATTTGTACAGAGAAGAGCGTATAAATTTAATTTCCCAATTTACTTCTTCCTATTGGAAGAAGGTAGAATGGAAGTCTCTAGGAATCAGGAGGAGGCAAGACTGTGCCCTGTACAAAGGGTATGCCGGTTATCCGGCGTGGAAAGATATCTACATCCGACTCAGTAGACCCTCGTACGCTAGTAGGGAGGATCCCAAGCACAAAATTCAGTTTAGGCAACAGAGAAGAGATGTTGGAAAATTTTCTTTCCAAATAGAACGATAACGGAATGGAATAAGTTGCCTGCGACGGTCTCGGAACCCTTTCCTCTAGGTGTTCAAAGTTTAAAAAGTAAATTAACTAATGATATCTGTAAGCTTCATTAATTTAGTGAGGCTTATTATAACAGGTATTTTTATTATTTTTATTGCTATTGTTATTAGTATTGTGATACTTACTTTTAAATAAGTTGCTTTATTAAATATATAATATTTTTCAAAGTAGTATTTTATTGAAGCCTGGTGACGTTTTCTGAAGTGTTGTGCAAATGTAGTGTTGTGCAAATGTAGTGTTGTGCAAATGTAGTGTAGTGCAACTGTAGTGTAGTACAATTCTAGTGATGTGCAGGGCAGTGTAATTAAAAAGTCCGGTATTTTATTGTTTAAAATAATTGTGCAGGACACCCATAAAATGTAGATACTTCTATTATTGTTATTGTTATATTAATTGTTAACATTTTATCATATTATTATATTATTGTCTTAAAATAATTTAAAATTACTTTGTATTAATATTCCCAATTGTAATATTAAATTGTGGCTACCAGGTTGTATACCGTACGTGCAGAAATAATTTCTATCTATACATCTATCTAAATCAACCCACAGGATATCTGAAACACTTCGACGATTTGAAACCAACTTATCCTCTCAGTACTTCTTGTACACTGATGGCTCTGTTATCAGCAGCGTG
The DNA here is from genome assembly GCA_011170035.1 of Teleogryllus occipitalis. NCBI lineage: Eukaryota > Metazoa > Arthropoda > Insecta > Orthoptera > Gryllidae > Teleogryllus > Teleogryllus occipitalis. The sequence goes on along the minus strand of BLKR01000438.1, from coordinate 193,575 downwards.
TGTGTTCCACTATAGAACGGCCACGCACTCATTTAAAATTGGAGCATATTCTCTGCCGAGAAGTTCTCTGTACTGCAAACCCTGAAATATATAGAATCAGGTCCGTCAGGACGAGTAAATTATATACAGTGATTCCCACAGTCCATCCCAGTCACTTGTAACTTTCTCCCTCGGATCTCTTCACTACCACTATACATCTTTTTCACCGTCCGTTTTTCACTCCCTGGCCCGCTCGCTCGCCTGTTCGTTGATTCGTTTGTCCCTTTCATGGACCCTCTTCCCACTGTCTCTCGTTCTATGGACAACAGGAATCTCAATTTTTAAAACTTTGAAGATACTTTATATTAAGTTGCCATGTCGAGATTTTTTTCCAATATGGCACCGACGTTTTTCGAATATGTCAAAATACATTTATAAACTAGTGGTGCTGCCAGAGCACATACTTTCTTGCAATATTTCTAACTTTTGCAATTTTCAAAATTTTACGTTCGACGAAGACGTAACGTAGACGTTTTTTAAGCGTCATTTGCTCCATCCGCGGAAAACGTTCAAATATTTTAATAGAATGTCCAAGAACATCTCATCCCGTAGATTACGGAGTGAAAAACGTTTCTTTGAAGCCTTTGGCCTCAATATGTTAATTTTAAGGCTCGAGAACCCTTCGTTTAGGAGTTATTCTTCGCTTCGTTTAGGAGTTATTAGGAGTATATTCGAGTATTGCGAGTTATTCTTCATATTTTTAAGTCAAAGTGAAATTCGTCACGTGTTCCTGAACTTCTCTTTCTTTAGAGATCTCATTTATAAAGATTGGTTGCGAGAGAGAGCCGCGAAAGGAATGTACACTGCTGAATTAATATCAATAACTAGAGGACCCGTGCGTGATCCCTCCCATGTTAAATCCCACCCACTTCATCCCCTATTCATCCATTTCCGTATTAACGAGAAAAGTTGTTACCGAAACGTCATTATTTGTTTAAAAAATGTATAACGGTAACTTCCAATGTACTGTGGCGTCATGGAGAAAAACACACAGACATTTACAAGTATGTACAAGTTTATTTACACGTATGTACAATAACCAACTTCTGCTCCGAAACTACACCCTTGTAAGTATTTCCCTGTGGATACCCCACACAGCTAGGGAGGCCCATTCTCCTCTGACGCTACTCCCGCGCCACTACCGTGACCTTGTCACCCGTGCAATAGGCACGGCACGCTCCACCCTGGGCGTAAAGTTTTGCGCATCGCGCGAGGTTTCCAGAATAAAACCCTCCGTCTGAACTCGTTGGCTCGAATTTATACCAGAGTGCAGCCGTCACGTGACCGTCCTAAGTGTAGGAGGGAGGCTCGCGTCTACCACGTGACCTTCGCGGTCAAACTGGCGTCCCCTTTGTCTAATGGTATCCCAACGCCGGGCGCCCAGCTATTCATGTCCGCAGGTATGCGATACTTCCGCTCCTCCTCCCACCTACGGCCGCCAACGTGACACTACAGTACTTACAAAATATCAAATAAAAATAAAAAAAGAATCCAATTGATGTTTCAAACAAATTTTCAATAAAGATTTATTCAGTATTATAGTCAGAAGTTCTTGGGACAATTCCTTAAAAACATTTGAAGTAATTATACAATCTTCCTCGATAGCTTTTCGCTATCCTCGATAGTCACAAAAACATTAGAAAATATTTTTACTGATGAGAAAGCTTTGTAAATTTGTTTGTGCGAAAATGTAGGATCGAGCCAGTGCATCCTTAGGTTTTGCAATATCATTTAACTTTATTTCCGTACGGAGAGGTTCGCCCTTGCACTTTAATCGCATGTAAGATCAAGCAATTAGTTTAATTTCCTATACAGTTGCAGATTCTGCACGTCTCTGGGCACTGGAGCTGAATCGTACAATAGTGCGGCTCTACCTTTTTACTTTCTCGTATATACGTTTTATAGAGAAAGCTATGTAAGAGTAATGCTGTGGAAAATCGATTTCGAGATTTCAACGGAAATACACGTTTTGAGGTCTGCCTGTGCTAAATTTTTGAAAGCATTCTTCAAAATTTGGGCGTACTTTATGGGAATATCCCCGGACATTTTCAAATTTTCCCAAAAAGGTTCCAAATTTTTTCATTAAATTTCTCGTAAGAATAGAGTAAAATACCTTTATAAAGGTGGCATAGGTCCCATTGTCACGGTCAACTCTTAATTTTCGAAAATTGTGAAAGTTTGATTTTTTCGTTGTCGACTTACAACTATAAAATCGAAAACACAGAATTTTACTTCAAATGAAATTTCTTTCCCTTATACAGTTATTTCATTTAGGTCAGGTAGACTTTTACGAAAACTTTTGTAGTTTTCGAACAATAGAGCGTGAAATATTTGCAATTTAAAAAAATTACAAAAACATGATTTTCTCAAAAACAGCTCCAAATTTTTTCTTTAAATTTTTAGTACGGCTCCAAATTCCCCCTATCCGATGGCATAAACGATGATATATTGCTCTATTCTTTTGTTTTTCAAAAATTACAAAAATCATTTTTTTTACTTGCCTCTTACGTCGGTCATATTTACATTAAAGGCAATTTCTTCACATTATTAGATTTTGTGAGTACGTGTGCTTTAAATAATGTCAAATAAAGTTTCTCGAAAACCCAACAGTTTCTGTAAAAATGAGCTGAAAATTTCGCATTTTCAGAAAGGCTGAAACGCTATTTTCTCAAAAATAGCTCAGCAATTTTTCTTCAAATTTATCCCATGGATAGTGATAGCTGCACTGTTCATTATGACATTAGTTCATTTTTGTGTATTCTTTGTTTTTTCGTAAATTACAGAAATGTAATTTTTTTAAATATCTTTAACGCCGTTAATATGCACATTTCCATCTATTATTACATATGTGAGTGGAAGTGCTTCAAATGACGTCAAATAAAGTTTTTCGAAAACTCAGTAGATTCCTGTGCAAAACAGTTTCAAATTTCGCATTTATAGAAATGCTTAATCCCCATTTTCTTAAAACGGTTTCAAAATTTTCGATGAAATTTCTATTTTGGACGAAGTTTTTACTCTTCTTTAGTTTTCTTGAAGTCATTTCGGTTCTACTATTAAGAAACCGAAAAGTTGAGAAAATGCGAAGAAAATATACTTTTGGTGACGATAGATGGCAGCTGGCCACAGAATGGAGCAAGACCTTAAAGCCAGTCCACACTAAGGAAATTAGAAAAATTTGCTACGAGAAAGTCTGTGCCATTCTGTAGCACCTCTAGTTTTTCTTTCTTTTTTCAGGGGGGGGATTAGTAAGGGTGCGCGCACTTACAGCTAGCGATCCTTGTGGGCATAATGTAAAATTACGGATAGCTGAAGTCAACGACGCGCCGTCTGGAATTAACGCCCACACCCTTGAAGTCAACACTGTTAGGCTTTTCAGAGGGCGTTGCTGAAGTACGCTGAATTGTTTGTGTAGTTTCATTTTTAAGAAGAGGTTAAGTATTGCAAAAATAATTGGGGTTCTTGCTGGATATTTTCTTTATATGAAGTCCTGAACTCACCAGTTACACAAACCCCCAGAAATCAATTTTCCGAGTGGATCTTTTCAACTGAAGAAGAGAGTTATGGAAACTTTTGTGCTAGTAAGAATTTGCTATTTGCTACAGAAAATTACTTCAGCAAGAAAAAAGCAAGACAAAATATTTAAATTCCAGCATTTGGGATGTTAATGTTTTATTAATAGGAAAAAAAGGAAATAGTTTTGATGTAGTTTTGAAAATAATTTTTAGGACTGTGAAATAAAATATAATCAGAGTGACACTGGTTTTTGTTTACCCGTCTAGGTACAATTTTTTTCTCTCTCAACAAACCATTCTGCCTGCATTCAGAATCTCGTTTTTAATTTGTGTAATTTTTGTACTTATTTAGATTAGCCAGACATTTCCAGACATTGTTTCCAGACATTTTCATTAAAAGCAAATAAATATTTATTCTTTAAGACATTATTAAATTTCAATGGACACATTAATTAGCTTTAAATAATTTTTCTTAAAAATAGTTGAAAATTGTACCTCATCTGTTGCATATTTAGGTATATTCGAGAGGAAATTAAAATATATAAATATTTTCTATTCAGACATTTAGCAGAAAAGCTGCATTAAGACTGTAGTATCGAATGTAATCGGCTGCTTCTTTGCCGCAGCAATAAACGCTAGATTGGTTGCGTGTGAGAGCCGCAAAAGGTATGTGTACTACTGATATAATATAGGAGACGATATAGTCGTAGAAATAGCGAAATCTGTTCATCTCTGTCACTAACTGTACGCCAAAAGTTAAATAGCCATTCATACCAGAAGCGATGCTTATCTAAAGAAAAAAAACTAGAGGTTCTACAAGAGCACATACTTTTTCGTCCGATTGCAAATAGTGTCGTAATATTAAAATATTGTAATTTCTACCATACAAAAAATTCAGTTATAACTTGAAAAGGTCTAATTAAAACGAATAGCCTCTAATGCGTATCTGCATTTATTTCAATTGTCGGAAAGAGTAGACATTTCTTACTTTTAGAAATGAAACGAACATGAATACATTTAAGTGTTACAGTATTTACAGAACATAATACAGAAAAGCAAGAATAATTTCACACAAGCCTACTTTGAATACATTTCAAGTGAGCTTTCAATTTTTTAATGCCATAATCAGCTATTAAAACGTCTTAAAGTATAGAAGTGTGTTTGTCAGTTCTAAGTTAAAATTTATTACCTTTCTTCAATCTATTTCCGTTCACAAAAATATTATCTACATCATACGAACATCATGATCGACAAGAATGGAATGAATTCGAAGAATTTTGAAACCTTTGTGTTGTTATTTTCCGAGCTGGCAACGCCTGAAAAGAAGCACGAGAAATTCGAATTAACAATTCCGAACTTTGTGCGATTTTCGAAAGTGCAGAGTGCGCCGAAATTAGGGCCATCATCACTATCTTTACAGTTCTTTGCTACTTACGAGGATAAAAATCAGACGCAAAATATCAAACGGTTTCTGAGAAAATTGTTCCAAATTGTTTTAAAAGCGCTGCTGTTTCATCTAAAATTACTCAAAAATACTTATATTTTCGAAATATTGAACTTGGCCTCTTTTGAAGGTCTGTTATTGATGAACTCATTTCATTAAGTAAAATAATATTATCAGACGGTTTTTTGCTTTTTGTATTAACGACAGAAAACCTTTTTTAATAACTGTTTTATATCAATATATTAAATATGATACCTAATAGTAACCGCGACGTCAACTGCATAGTAACCGCAATCTTCAGAATCAAATTTAAAATCTCAACTTCTATCTACTTCATTTCGTAACGGTAAATGGTAATGTATTGAGATCTTCAAACGTTTTTATCAAGATGCGTTCCGTTGTGACTTGCTTATATTATTAGTACGTATATCTTCAGTTGTTATCTGACTCTCTGATCATTGTTTAAAAAATATATCTTTTTTTTGACATTTAAATCTGAAAATGGAAATAATTATTTTCCGAAACGTTACTATTGCTATTATATTGTGACCATTCGAATGTTCAACAAACGAATTTGGCGCCGCCGCCGCCGTTGTGACGACACCAGTTTATACCGAGAAGGAGGGGTGTATCGGAGGTAGGGAGGAGGTTCTCTCCACCCGTCCGTTGAGACGTCACTAGGCAAGAGGGTGGGAGGAAAACGTTCTTGTTGTATTGCAGACGGCGTAGGATGAGGTTATCTTAAGAAAAAAAAGGTATTAGTACTCTGCATTTTTGTTCATACAGTATAGATTGTGATCAGTGCTTCGGTTGATAGAATGCATTGTGTTAGAAAAATACAGTTTCTATTAAATTGAATCCTATTATCCTGTTTCTGTTAAATTGAATCCTATTATATTTATCCTATTATACTGATTATGCAAAAGTTTAATATGACAGAAGTCATAATTGGTTATATTTCTATAAGTATTTCAGCTTAACATTTAAACACTTGTAAATTTTCAAGAATGTGTTCATGTTGATCTCAGAGGGGATTACATGTGTTTGTCATGTGGAGTTTATTTTCTGATTTAAAAGTCTTTGTGGTGTTAACATTGAAAAAGAACAGTATTCTGAAGAGGCATTCACTTGTTCCATTTAAGTCTTCAAGGTGGGATGTATATTAAGAGTCATTTAAGAAAAATAACCTGCAATCAATTCTGCACCTAAAGAAAATAATAATTCAGTTAGTGTTTTTACACTTATACACCAGTTTGATAGTGCAATTGTATAATGTGAAAATATTGAGTGAATATTACTTTACTATATATCATTCTTTATTTTCTTTTGAAATCTGATTAGTGCTAGTGTTCAATTCTTGCTTTAGTCATAAAGAAACTAGCAAATGGACAAATGATTGTCTTCAGAAGCATACAAAGCTTTGTTTAAATTTGAGTGGAACTTGTTTGTGTTGTTTTGGGGATATGTGTTTTTTATATTGTGCAATGTTTTTGTTTTTTTATCATTGTTTGTGGATTGACATTCTGTATTTTGGTAAATGTTAAAGAAAACGTCCAATTATAAATGTTCTGTGACTATGTCTTTGTGTTTGTTTTTCTTCAAAATCTTCATTGATAAAGAGCCCCGAATCCATGAATATTTAATAGACAACCTGAGAAGAGGTTACAATATATCACATGTAATATATTGATATCAAACAGTTACCCTAAAAAATTTAGATATTTATTTAATCAATAACAGTAAATAACTGTATGTGACGTATGAGGGAGAAAATCATCTGCAAACGCTTCCTTGAGTTTCAGAATCCCTTCCCAACAAATGTAACATTAATAGTTGAATGATGAAAACATTATAGTAATAATAATATTTTATTATTACTATTATTATTATTATTTAATTTTAATTTGTCGTTTCAATTATTCATTTGTTATTTGTATTATTTGTTATTATAATTTCATTAAATTTAAAAAGCGAGAGATTAACATTTTAAAAACTATATATTTTCGTTTGCGAGTTATAGAAAACTTATTTGTAACGGAAAATGAAATGCAGATTTGATTTTTCTGTATTGCTAACAAAATAGAAACTCACCCTAAGCTCTACTATCACTACAAGCAAAAAGAAAGCTCAACAAAACGTGCGCATAGTGAAGCTGCATTTACGACCAGAAGCAAATCAAGGTGCTTTCTCAGCATTTGCTCAATGGATCGGGGAAACTGGACAAAAGCCCGATCGAGATGGAGGTCATTGACCCGGAAGCTGAAATACATTACTTGTTACAGGAATATTCTACAATACAAATGTAAACTAATTCATTATACTATATCATTGTTTTGTTTAAGTAAACATTATTTTTCTTTCGACCAGTATATACTCCAATTGTATAGAAACACTTATGCAGCAGAAAAGATTTTACTTTTAACTTAAATTTGTGTATCGTTTTCAAGTGTTTAATTTCATCTGTCAATGCGTTGTAAAGTAACGTACATGTATTTTATGTGGAATTCTTGTAGGACCTGTTGATACTGTCACTTGACGAACATGATTCCTATGTCGTGTGTTGTAACTATAAATACGGGTATTACATGAAAATAAGTTCCCACCGTTAAGTAAGTCAGTTTTGACAAATATTACAGATTGGTAAATAAATAGGCATGGCAATGGTAAGATTCCAAGCTCAATGAAAAGAGACTTGCAGGGATCACGTGGATGGCATTTCTTCATTATTCGGATAATTTTCTTTTGCAATCTAAATGTCTGGGCACTAAAGGATGAGCTTCCCCAGAGTATTATGCCATATCCCAGGCAGGAATGTACATTTGCAAAATACACGCAACGAGCTCCATGAAGGCTGACAGAATTAAAAAGTATTCTGAATGCAGAACATAATGAGCTTAATTTAGTGTTTAATTCTGTTATATGTACATTCCATTTTATGTTTGGCTGAATTGAGAGACCTAGAAATTTTGTTACCTTAACATCAGCTAATTGCATATTGTTCGTTTTCAATGGAGCATTCGATTGCCAATTTGAAACGCAAAATTGAATTGAGAAAATTTTGTCCTCCTTTAACTATTTCATTTGATATTAAAAAACCAATTTGCAACTTCTGAAACTGTACTATTTATTCTGGTCCTTTTTGCAAAGAACATTCGTGTCATCGGCAAACAACTGTTCTTCTCTTTTTAATAGATGAGGGCAAATCGTTTACGTACAACAGAATGAGGATACGTCCTAAGATCGAACCTTGTGGGACCTAATGTTCAATTGGCAAAGAATTGGGAAGATAAGTTAATAATGTCCTTTCGTGCCAGTACGGTTTCATACTCTTCGAGATCGATGTTTAAGGTACGAGGTTATCCAATCTAGGGCAATACCACGAATTCCATAAGAAGGTAATTTTGAGAGTAAGATGTTATTGCTAATAACGTCACAAGCTTTCGAAGATTTAAAGATATCCCAATGGGTTCTTCATTTTGGTCCATTGATGAAGCAACATCTTTAAGGAAAGAAAAAAATGTCAGTTTCCGTAGATTTTGATTTCCTGAAACCCGGTTGTGAGTTTGTAAACGCTTCATTTTTCCTGAGAAAAGTTTCCATTCGCGTATAGAAAAGTCTCTAAGATTTTCGAGAAAACTGACAAAAGAGAAATTGGCCTGTAATTTTGAATTTCATTTTTGTTCCCTTTTTTACAAAGAGGCTTAATTTTTGCTGTTTTGAAAGTATCTGGAAATATTCCTGTGCACAAGGGAGCATCGAAAATGTAAGCTACTGGGTATATTTGTGGCAGGCGCACACGCTTTTAATAAACAATTCTGAAATGCATCTAAACCAGATGAATATTTATTTTTTTGTTTACTGACTATTCTGAGGATTTCGTTGGAAGAAGTTTCGTAAATAAACATCGTGACGAATTTTTTTTGAGAAGCATATGATGTTGAATTTTGTGGTTTTAGTCCCTTCGTGAGATCAGCCACATTTCTAGAAAAGTGTTGGTTGAAGTGATTCGCCACTTTTTTTTGGATTACTTGTTTCTCTTTCATTATCCTTTGAAACAATGTTCTCTACAAAATGTGATGACGTGATCGTATTTTTTACGATATTCCACATTGCTTTAGTTTTCTTTCCAGCATTCAAACTATCCTATTTATTTTTGCCTGAACTATTATTTTCTTTAAAATTATTTTATATTCTCGGAAGTGGACATGGAAACCGGGTGATACGCTAAGATGTTTAGAAATAAAGTAGAGCGTTCCTTTGTTTTTACACGATGTTCTAATTCCTTGTGTGATCCAAGTATTACTTTTTCGTGAAATGTTTAGTTTTCTCTTTTTAATAGGAAAGCACGAATTAAACTAAATGAAAGCTTTGAGAAAAATAAATTATATGTTTCATTTGTGTCAACAGCGTTATAAACTGCGTCCCATGATTCCTTCAGCAAGTAGTTCGTAAATAATTTTATATTAACTTTAGTAAATGCTCTGCACATGCCTGTTTTATTTTTTGTCAGTATTCATGTTATTAGTTATTGTAAGAATTTGTGCATCGTGGTCAGTGTAAACTAAATTATTCGTTATTTCATATCTAGTTGTGGTTTTGTTAATTATAATTTGATCTATTGTTTTTTATTTAAGTGTATTCCGTGTAGGTACGTTCACTGTAATTTCTAAATTAAAAGAGTGAATTAAATTGAGAAACTGCTTTTTTCCGTGGGATTCGCTCAGAAAATCGATATTGAAATCTCCACATACAACAATGGATTCAAAAGAAAAAATTTGTTCAGAATTATCTCTAGATTTTCTAAGAAATTGAAATAATCTAAAGTTCGCTATGTTGGAGGTCTGTAGATGCAAAGTAAGATAATTTTGAGCGTAGTAAGTTGTACGACTGTTATTTCAAAACGTTTTTCAACTGCATATAATTTGAATTCAGACAAGAAGGTAGAATCAATATTATTTCTTACGTAAATAAACGAACCTCCGTAAGCAGTGCCCTTATTTGATTCCCTCGCCCTTCAATAAGATCTTGCGAGGTAAAAACTAGGAATTGTGTGTGTGTTTAGATAATTATGAGACAACCGATGTCCTGTAAAGCATGAACATCTATTTGACTCAGATCACACTGTAATGCTGCCTCGATAAATTCAATTTTATTTGAAAGAGATTGCACATTATGGTGAATTATTTGAATCTTTTCCATGTGCCTACACGGATGCTTCCCTGCTGCATCCGACTGTAGTGTGTTCTGTCTTTAGAATGAAGGACCAAAACACTCTGGTAAATTGAAAAATATATAGACAGAAAACTGCATGATTTTTTTAAATTTAATCTTCAAAATTGTAGTGGTAGGAAGACGCAGAAAAAAGTTTGAATTTTTTTGCAATTTTCGAAAAATCAGGGTGTTCTTCGAAAGAAGACCTGTACCATTATCTCAAACGTACTTCACACTTTCCAGCGACAAAATTTAATCAAAATCGATGGAGCATTTTTTTTAAATTTTAGATTTATATATATTATAAATATATATAATTATTATATTATATTTATATATAATATTATTTAATAATTAATTCCCTTTCGAGTTCAGAAGTAACCGGTTGACTAGGACAATGTAGACCACCACATATTCCAAGAGGAGTAGTTGTTAATTTTAGTGGTTTCTACTTCTGTCATTCTATACTATGATAATAGACATTGCGTCCAACCGGGACAGTGAAGGTTAACTACTATAATGTAATATCGTCTGAAGATGGAGATAATCTATCTCCGAAACGTTATGTAATGTTTTGTAACTAATACACTTACAAGATGATTGTCAATAAAACTTATTGGATCTCACATTATTGTTATCTCCCATAATCAATTCAAAATTATAGATCATCGGTACTAGAACTAAAATTTACAGGAAGGAATAATGTAATTTTTAGTGAGTCAGTTGAATTGCGCACTAAAAATAATAGATATGAGCAACCCATACTTGGAGGGTAACAGAATTGCTAATTTCAAAGAAAAAAGTATAAACATGCAAATACACCGGACTTTTCAACTTCGACTGGGCTCGCGACGCGGATACCAAACGGGGAAGTACCGACATTAAAAGCGTGCATTGACACAGCGGAGCCTACTATCAACAAAGGGGGTGAAAAACGGTTAAAGTTAAAGTGTTTACTTTACATTGTATTGCACAGAGAGTTCATTTATGAAAGTTGGAAAATTTAATTCTGTTGGGAAATTGTATAAATTGTATTTTTCGGGTTTACGTCCTGCGGGCTGAAATGAGGTCTAGGTGAGGCGGGAAGAAAGAAGGGAAGAAATGGCGAATACAAATGAATAGGAGGACGGAAAACACGGACGACACAATCTAGCCTGTCGGAGGGGCAGACCGAGTGAGAGAGAACCCACGAATCCCAAGTTCTCCCGTCGCAGAAGAAAAAGTCGAACGTACCTAGTAAGACTTGTTTTTCATAAATTTCCAATTTGTTGAATATTCTCTGAATAATTATATGGAATATTTTTTTAAGCTTAATTTACTTCATTCAGAGCAAAATATCTTCATCTACAAAGATTAAATGTTCTATTCCAACATTTACCAATTTATTGTAACGAGTTGTAACGAGTATTTTGTATTCTCTCTTGCTGATCGGCTGGCATGGACAGTGTGCACTGGTGTGCCCCAGGGCCTGAGTGTGGCAAAAAACTTGTTTTCTCTCACATTTTCTTTCGACTCTCGAGCAATAAACGTTCTTGCAATAAAATGCACGTGAACCTATGAGTGAAAAAACAAAAAGCTGAATGGGCTTCGAATATAGCAGAATTGCCGTTGGTGCATAATGTGCCCGCATATTGCTTTGGCCTATCTTCAGTTTTTATATTAGTTATAAGGTAACTTGTAAGATAATTTACTTCATTTTTATTGTAGAATTGATCATTTGTGTAATAAATATTTTGCAAAAGTATTTTCGTTCTCGCTAACTACATTATCATTTGCGATTGGAGCCTTAGAGATTCGTGATGCCCCTCTGATGCGACTGTGAACCTACTGGGCATCTGAGCATGCGCCGTCAATGGCCTACGGCACAATTTTGGCCCCACCCACACGCGGCGTGCATAGACACAGCTGCGCTCTTGCATCCCCCCTCGCCGCCCCCTCGCCGCCCCCTCGCCGCCCCCTCGCCACCTACTTGCCACCCCCTCGCCGCCCTCGCCGCCCTCGCCGCCCTCGCCGCCCTCGCCGCCCTCGCCGCCCTCGCCGCCCTCGCCGCCCTCACCGCCCTCGCCGCCCTCGCCGCCCTCGCCGCCCTCGCCGCCCTCGCCGCCCTCGCCGCCCTCGCCGCCCTCGCCGCCCTCGCCGCCCTCGCTGCCCTCGCCGCCCTCGCCGCCCTCGCCGCCCTCGCCGCCCTCGCCGCCCTCGCCGCCCTCGCCGCCCTCGCCGCCCTCGCCGCCCTCGCCGCCCTCGCCGCCCTCGCCGCCCTCGCCGCCCTCGCCGCCCTCGCCGCCCTCGCCGCTCTCGCCGCTCTCGCCGCCCTCGCCGCCCTCGCCGCCCTCGCCGCTCTCGCCGCCCTCGCCGCCCTCGCCGCCCTCGCCGCCCTCGCCGCCCTCGCCGCCCTCGCCGCCCTCGCCGCCCTCGCCGCCCCCGCCGCCCTCGCCGCCCTCGCCGCCCTCGCCGCCCTCGCCGCCCCCGCCGCCCCCGCCGCCCCCGCCGCCCTCGCTGCCCTCGCCGCCCCCGCCGCCCTCGCCGCCCTCGCCGCCCCCGCCGCCCTCGCCGCCCTCGCCGCCCTCGCCGCCCTCGCCGCCCTCGCCCCCCTCGCCCCCCTCGCCGCCCTCGCCGCCCTCGCCGCCCTCGCCGCCCTCGCCGCCCTCGCCGCCCTCGCCGCCCTCGCCGCCCTCGCCGCCCTCGCAAGCAGCTTCAAAGCGCCCCAGGTGGAGCGCCGTCGCCCCCGTCCATGGCCTCGGCCTCGCCCCCAGGGCTCGCGCCCAGCTGCATCGGCGATTTCTTGCGCCACTGCCCACAAGAACCCTTCATGTGAGCGCCGCACACGGCCCCGCCTCCCCCGCCGCACCTCGCGCAGCGCCGCTTCTCCTCGCCATTGGCCGCCCCGTCCCGCCCCGCCACGCCCCGCTCCACCTCATTACTGCATCATTGCTGCGACTGCGGGGAATTTTAAGGTCGTGCAATAGTTAGTCTTTTAATTACATTTTTTACTAGGTGGCTGAGATCTATTACATAAAACACATTAAACTCTTTGCGCAAATAAACAATCATATTTAAATATTAATTAGTATCTCGTAGATTATTCTAAAAAATGTACTTACATTAGATTTAATACACTTAATTTAAAAGGTATTAGTTGAGATAATAGTTTACATTCGAATGGGTTCTCATTTATTTATTTTCATACGGTTGACAAACTAGAAAATCCCGCAGAATCTTCCAATTCTTCATTCGCGAAGGCAAAAACTCTCGTCACACAATTACTTCAATCAAATAGACAGTCTGCATTAGATTATGAATAGAGTCCGGAAGTTTGCCGAAATGCCTTTTTATTATTGATACGATTTTCTGTGTTTTAACAATAGTGCGGACTTATTCGTACTTCTGGAGTTGTTTTCGTATATTTTCATGTTGCCTTTTTTGCCTTTTGGAGCTTCTCATGCCTTTTTTGGCATTTTGTCTTATTTGTTACTTTCTGTGTATGGCCTCGGATCTCTTTTGACGATAGAGCTCTCTGTACATGATGTACCGTTCTCAGTTCCTTCTTGTTCTCTTGTCCCTTCTGACGATTATGCAAATGCGAAGAACGAAATCTATAATTCCGTTTTGACTTACACTATTTCAAGATTCAAAAAGGATTCCACAATAGCACTTAGTATAAATAGCGTCGTGAGTAAAATAAATTCATAGTCGTCATACCGGATGGTCATGTCCAATCAAGATTACAAAGAAAAGGTTGTTTCCTTGCACGTATGAGCTAATGTAAATTCTAGAAGTAGAACAAAAATGTGAATTATGTTAATTATTAATTTTTACAGTACTTGGGTGGTTTGCATCGACCACCATATTGACAAACTAGTACAACGTGCCGCCCGAAACGCAACCATCATCGTCTCAACTGTTTCCTTCTGGTACAACAGACACACATTCGAAAGATATTAAATACGCAAACAACCTATTGGAATTGCACCTGACCCAAATGTCAAACTATTTTAAGTAAGCACTCTCAGGAAAACACCATGCCTGGTGTTCTCGTGAGAGAAGTACGAACATGACCTGAACATGGCCGTAAAATATGCCCTCGCTAGCTAGCTTGCAAAACGTCCAGTGCATTCTCCTGGCCAAGATCCATCCCCGCCCTCACCTCCTCGTTGTCTCCCGTCCATCTGGTCTCCTGCGGACCCAATCATCTTATCCCTTGCACTACCCCTCCCTACGCAGTAGAGGGAAATTTATGTAATTCTGTGCGAAAAAAACGGCGAATTTTCGGAAAAACTCTTACAAGGCTCTGGTAATAAAAAAGTAGATAAATCCACTTGCTAAATTTAGAAAAAATTCTCCAATGCGTGGTTTGGTCAGAATACATGTTTTGTGGGTTCTTGATACCGAAAAAAGGAATGACGCAATCTTTCAAAGAGTGCCGGGCAGCTTTCAGAGAAAAAATTTCATCTGAGTCTATTCCGAACAAGAGTACCATATTTCGGTTAGTAAAGTGCTATCATGAGACAGGAGGTGTGTTTAATCCACTGCATTATGAAAGGATTGGATTATGGTGTGCAATTTATAGATACAGATGTATGGGTCTATTGTTTTTCAAACAAACAGTAAAGGCGGATACGTATCAGAATTAATTGAGAAATTAATTATTATTATATTTTAATTAGTTAATAATTTTAAAGTAACCTTATTCCATAATAATAATAATAATAATAATAATATCTTTATTAATGGCGAGGCTCAGTCCGTAGGGTCTGCTCTTCCGCCTAACCACTGTTATCTACATTAATACAGGATAGTAACATATAAGAGCACGAGGGAAAGCTAAATATTTACGTCTGGGAATGCAAAACTAGGAACTCTCCCGGCATACGCCTTAAGCTATTGAGTAAACACAGAAAACCTCAATGTGGTGGTGACTTAGGACCGAACAGTACCAATGTATAGCAGTGGAAGAGAAGAGAAAAATGAGAGAAGGGAAACAAATGAAAATGAAGTAGAAAATACGAAAGAGGAAGAACAAAGGAGAGAGACTAAGGAGGGGGGGCAAGCTGTACATTTATGACTGGGAATGCAAAACCAGGGACCATTCCGGCGTACGCCTTAAGCAATTGAGGAAACCCAGAAAAACCTCATTGAGGATAGCTGCTTATGGCCGAACATTAATAGAAAAGAATATGATATGCATAGTAGTGAAAGAGAAGAAAAAAGGCGTTTAGGGGAAGGGGTTATAAAAACAAAAATGGGGAAATCTGTGAAGGAAAGGGAAGGAAAAAGAAGTAGGCAGAAAAAGTACAGTTTTTCCAGAAACGGTACAGAAATGCTACGTTTGGTATACATTAGCACTTTACATAAATATACAAACATTTTAACACCAGAGAAGCATAATACGCTATAACTTAATAGTACCAGGAATTTAAAATATAATATTGGCAGTATTAAGAAACAAAGTAAAAGTGCAATAGGATCTAAACATCTGTTGTATTTATATTTAAGGCATATATAATGTAATAAAGATAATAATGACTACAGTACAAAAATAACTTTAAGTATTTTAGCATGTAATTTGGAGCGTCGCTAATCTCTTCCGTATCTTTTATTTGAATTTAAGTAGAATACACGGAAAAATAAATGATCGTTAATCATTTAGATGGTGTGAGAAGGGATGGAAAATTAGAATAATGAGGTATGGGATGGAATTTTGAATTTAAAGAGTGAGGAGACTGCGGCGTTTTGCGGGGCAGTGACCGGGTGCTTGGAAGTAGGAAAAGTCGGGAGATGGAAGTGGGAAAAGTCTGGACGTTAATGCCATTCTATGTGACATTATTCCTTACCCATATTATACCCCTTAGAGTATTCATTTTTGAATTTATGGAAAGTATTCGAATATTTTAGACTGGCTGGTAGTTTATTCCAGGACCGGAGAGCTGTAATGGTAAGTGATCTACTGAAATAAGTCGTGTGATACACAAAGCAGAGTTGAATCACGAGCTTCATTTAATTTCAGAGGATTGAAGTTACTTATAAGGCGTGTTACTTGAGAACCGTGTAAAAGTTTATAAAGAAGAAGTAGAGAGTGAAGTAACCGTCTTTTGTCTAGAGGAAGCATATGAAGTGTGTCAAAAAATGCGATACATGGTCGTATTTTCTTAGATCAAAAATAAACCGTACGCATGCGTTCTGTGCTACTTGAAGTTAACGTTCTAATTTAGATGTCGTGTTTGCCAGAAGAAAGTTGCAATAGTCAAAATGTGGCATAATAAGTGATTTAATGAGTGCCTCACGTGTACTAACATGTAGTAATACATGTAGTACATTTACTGCATGTAAAAGATCCTCAAGCCTAAAAAAACCCTCTGAGCAAAATTGAGATCCGTCTGTTTCGTCGCCGAAGATAATACCTCCTTTCTCCGCTAGGTGGTGAAAGGAGCGTAGCGAAATTTGCGTGGTCAGACGGAAGAGCGGGTATGATGGCCCGAGTCTCGCCACGTAAAATAAGACATTAACTAACTACTAATTGCTAAAAGCGTTCGCAGGCGTTTCAGCGAATGCATTACGGCAAAACTTTACGGCAGGTTTAATCCACTTGCGGGTTTCTGCTGAGGGGGTTGTCGATAAACACACCAAGGATTTCGAAACACCAAGGTAGAATGGTATCATTTACATAAATTATAGGTAGAGCAGAAGATGATGTTTTATTCACAGTGCTTTTCGAACTGATAATCATGCACTGTAATTTATTTTGATTTAATTTTAGGCCTAAAAACTCTGCCCATTTATTTAAGGTTATCGAATCTTCGTTAATGTTTTGTGCGAATGAGAAGAGGCGATACGGGTGGCCACTTAAATATATCTGAAGATCATCCGCGTACATTTCATGACTGCGATATTTAAGTGCATTTCTCACATCGTTTACATAGATTAAGAAGGCTAGGCAAGGCCCTAAATAAATTAGGGCAAGGCCCTAATGCAGTGCCTTGAGCAACTCTGTGGTTCAGTTTCAAGGCCCTTGAGCTGCAATTACCGAACACTACTCTTTGGGTAATGCAAGATAAATAGTTAAGAAACCATGTATGCGTGGGCTGTGCAACTCCTATGCTTTTTAGTTTTGCGAGCAAGATCTACTGAATCGAACGCTTAGCTGAAATCCAGAATAATTAAGATATTTATATTACTGTGATCTATAGCTGTTCTCACGTCTTCAATAAAGATTAATAGCGCGATTCGAGTATTCCTGCCGGAACGGAAACATGATTTATGATCGTTCAAAAGCGATTTATTAGACACAGTTCAGTTTGCTTGTGGAAGACTTTTTCAAACACTTTAGAAATGGAAATGGAAATAATTAGTAAGAAATTTACTATTTCGGTAATGACTCCATAGGTCACATCCAGGCTATTTTTTAGTAGTTTGGCATTTACACCATCGGAACCTGAGGCATTTCATTTGGGACTATGAACTATTTTTATTATATCCTCATGTTCCAAGGATGAAAAAAAATCGTCGTTCAATTTTATTTCTGAGCTTCGGAGAAACGCTAGAGATAGCCTATGATATTATGAGATTATGATTTAGTGATTCTAGGGGCATATTCGTTTTAATATTGAGAGGAGCTTTGCCTATCTATAGATTTTTCAGATTTTTCTAAATCGTTTATGAGTCGCGGGTTCTGCTGAGGTGGTGGTGTAATATTTTTATTTTAGCGTTGCGGCATTTTTGCCTAACTAAATTTCTGAGCATTTTGTACTGTTTTTTAAATAGTTCGCATTTAGTTTTCCGGAAAATAGCATGCACTGCATCTCGATCTCTCATTAAATTGCGAATTTCGTCAGTTAACCATGGTGAAGGAGGACGAGTTACGCGTGATAATTTTAAAGGCGCGTGCCGGTCAAAGAGTTGTGTTATCAAGTTAGTGAAAATCGCCATTTCAGCGCTCAGCAATTCTTTTTCTTGCACAAGGAATCATAAAAGTGTCAATCCTTCTATATTTAATGCTTGATTATCGAATTTTGAAAAATCGCTGTATTTAAGTGATGTAAGTATTTAGGACACTTCAGATTGTGAACAAGATAAATTAGATCATGTTTTAAAATCCCGGAAACTGGAAATTGCCCGTGATTTCAAACTTTGTTTTTATTAGGCACTGTCAAATGATCGATCCATGTTTCCATGCTCTTTGATTGGTGTGTAGATACTGAAGATCAGATTTCGAGGTACAGGCTGTGGGAAAAGCGCGTAAACTGCTGTGCAGAGGGAGAAGCTTTTAATAAGTTCTGATTAAAGTCACCCGTTATAAAAATATGTTCATAAGAATGGATCACAGATGCAAAGGTTTCGTCCAACATATCTATGCTGTCTGACTTAGGAGATAAATATATGACAGCCAAGAGACATTTTTCCCCAAAAGTCCGACTTGCATAAAAACGATATTAAAAAGATATTCACTACGTTGGCAATTCGTATTTCTCAAAGAGAGTACCAGCTTATGCCCAAGATCGTCGCGAATGTATATACCGACTCCTCCACCATGTGCGATCAGCTCGTATCAAGCGGTACCCTGGAATTGTTACTAGCGCGGAATTGAGAGAATTTTTCAGTCAGGTTTCGCTTAAGAGAGACGCATGTTTTGATATTATTTCCATTACTTCATAGAAATAGCAGGGTGGAGACTGGGCATTTAAGTGTGCAGCGTACAGACAGAGGGAGCGAGGATTAGGCTTACTGCTGACGTTAGGCGCTTGTACCGTCGGGGAAAGATTCCGGTCACTTAGAGGAAGTAAGGTGGGTTTTAGGGAGAAAGGTTTTACAGGATGTGAGGGGAAGTAAGTAGGTAGCATTTACTGAGGGTTTGCAGTATTAAAGTTCGCAGAAGAAAGGAACGAGAATTCTGGGAGAAAATCTGAAAGTGGTTATGGCAGAGAGGTGTAGAATGGGGAGGTTGATGGGTGGGGGCACTGCTACGCCAAGCTGGAACTGCCTCCAGTTGGACCCTGGTTTACACCCGGGCACGATCGATACCGTGTTTAATGACGATGGAGCCGTCTTCTGACCACACGTTCTTGGGGCCAAAGCGGTCGATGGCAGCTTGTAGCAAAACCAGGCGCGACTTTGTGAGGTTCTCACGAATCGTAATTCCAGTATACTTCAGCATCCGTTTCGAGCGAAACAGTAGAGAAACAGAAGAAAGTAGGCAGTGTTATGCCTTATCCAGTGCCTCATGCACTTGCTCCGTAATTTTAGTCTCAAGATCAGTATTGGCGTTCTTATTGTTCTTCATCTGAAGAGAAGGAGTTATGAACAGAAAATCAAATGAATCGGGAAAGACACTAGTGGGAAGTTTCGTGGAGTAGTGGCCTAGGAGTAGGAAAGTAATAGAGCAGTAGAGATCTCAGATCAAAGTTAGTATACAAATGAAACTCAAGAGGAAAGATGCAAGACGATTTCACTGAACGGTAAAGTAAAATATCCTTATCTTAGGTCACTCAATTCAGTCAAACCTTAAATGGAACGTCCATTTAAATGAATTGAACACAAAATTAAGTTCGTTATGCTACGCGTTCAGAATTCTTGCAAATTCAGTCAGCCTTCATACTGCTCGTTGTGTATACTTCGCGAATGTTCATTCCCGCCTGAGATATGGCATAATATTCTGGGGAAATACATCTTATAGCTCCCAGGCTTTTAGATTACAAAAACGAATTGTACGAATAATAACCAAATCCCACCCACGTGATTCATGTAAGCCTCTCTTCATTAATCTAGGAATTCTACCATTACCGTGTCTTTTATTTACGAATCAGTGGTTTTTGTAAAAAATGACTTGCTTAAGGGCGGGAGTATATTTTCAGAAAATGCCGAAGTCTATTACTATAACACTCGACGTAGAAATCATATTCATCAGGTGACAGTATCAACGGCTCATTACAAAAAATTCACATACAATACATGTACATTATTTTACAACACTTTGCCAGATGACATTAAACGATTAAATTCAATAGAAAAGTTTAAATCACAAGTGAAATCGTTTCTGCTGCATAACTGTTTCTATACAATTGGAGACTATACTGAGCATCACAAGAAAAGTAACATTATTTTTAACAATGAGACATAATGCATTATTTACCATTTGGACTGTATAAATGAGTATAAACAACCTGTAACAACTATTGTACTACAGCTTCCGGGTCAATGACCCCCATCTCGATCAGGTTTTTCGTCCAGTTTCCCTGATCCATTGCCCAACTTCATTTTCTGTGCACATCTTCTAGAATTCAGTGGGAAATACAATTATTCAAATTATCGTTTCCATGTTGTCGCGGCAGGAAGTAATAAGAGCCAAAATTTATTGCTTATTTCTGTTGAAAATAGATTTTATTACATGGGAGTTTTTTTTTTTTTCTCCCTTTCAAAATTCAAAATTTATTGCTTGTTTATCCTTGAAAATATATTTTATTACATGGGAGTTTTTTTTTCTCCCTTTCAAAAATTCAAAATTTAAGTAGTATATGACTTAGTGTAGGGATCACAGAATTTTGAAAATGTGCACACAATTCACTTTTCCCCATAGCACGTCATACGCAGTTTTTAACTGTTTTTTGACGTAAAATAAATAAATAAAATTGAAATTGAAACGCTTATCTTTGCGAGCTTCTACGGCGTCAGGCGATTGTTGAGTGCGAAAGCTGTAGTGGTGGCTACTTGCGAAAGAAACTTGCTGCTGCCTAGCTCGGAGCGCCATGGGATGATGTTGACACCGCGACGGTCATCCACAGATTGACGGAGGACGTTCGACGTGAACGTGGAATAACCGCTCACAAACGGCAGGGGGCAGCACTAAAGCTGGTTGGTATATAAAGTGTGTCGGGTGAAAGCGGTAAACAATGCATTAGCCGCAATGCAGAAACGGAGTGATTTTTTCGGAGGTCTAAAAGGGAGTAGTAATTGGCTTCCGGGGCAAGGGCGTAAGTATTTCCGAAACGACTAATAGCGTTTTCCATTCGTTGCACTGAAACCGGCCCTAGTGCAGGGCAACAGTGCTGCGCGTGAAAAGCAGCTACGAATGAAACGGATTTCAGAACTGAGTCAGTGCGTGTGCGCAACGGATAGACCGACAAGCGGACTGAAAGACAGACGGCAGCCAATTCTTTAACAATAAAAGCATCATTATTGTTGCTGTTGTTGATATTATTAGATTTAAGCATAGAATTTTGATTTGGCGCTGCCATAATAAATATATTATTGGTTGTAAGTATACATAACAATATTGTAGTTTCTATCGATTCACATTCTCAAGACACGAAGAAACAAAAGAACTTTTTAATTCTACTTGACAAGGAATGAAATAGATTTTATCTATCCAAAATAATTTGAATTTAACATTTACCAACACAAAAATTGTAGAACAACGACCTTGAAAATAGGTAATTAGTTTTCACATGGAAATTTTGAAAAATATCTCTTAACATTGAAATTGATATTTGCTGGGCATACTATTGTTATTTTTAAATTATTTCGTGTCGCATTACTAACTGGCACCATTTCTGCGATGTATTTGTTCGCGAAGTTCGCGTCGGGTATTGTCTGGAAATAGTCCCCTGGTGGAAGGAAACGGGAAAGGGGAGACGATTATGTATTCGTGCGAGGGGAGCGAAAGCTCTTCGACTGCCGTGCGTGACGGTGAAAAGGGGGACTGAGACACAGGGACACGGAAGAAGTTTCTCAAGTTCTAGATATGATGATGGATGCTATTGATGTAGAATTAGGAACGAAGTTGTGACTCACTGAGAGAGTCTGCGAGGCGAGGGTTGGCTGCGCCACAGGCAAAACTACCCCTGCCAACGGAACGTAAATTGGCAATACATAAATTTTCGAAATCAGCATTTAAATGAAGGTCTTTCTTATCTATACCTCTTATTTCGTTGTGCACATCTCTGCCCCAGTGGCGAGTTCTTTGCATTCCCATACCACAGACGGGAATGTCATTTGGCAGAATTGACAATAGCCTGGAATCTGAGGGAATCTCAGTCAGGATGAGAAGCGGGGTTTCGGGTCAATTCTGCAAGACTTACGTTATACATATTTCATGTATTTCGTATTCCGACATTTCTAGTTGTTTCAATTAATTAATTACAGCTGATCGAAACTATTACTAAATTGTCTTACAATGTTTTCAGGAATTTTAAGATTGTGAAAAATATTTCAAGTTTTATATTTATTTTAATTTCTAATCAACACCTACAGCATTTTATGATAATTTTTTCCTCTTTTATAACGCTAGGGGAACTTTGATTGCGGCAATTTCTTCGTATATGGAAGAAACGAATGTTCTGTTCATCAATCATCTACTATGCATCAGAGAGGAAAATATTCGCAATTTTGTTTACTCTGAGGATCACAAAAATATACACATGGACAGTCAGACAGTCACGCAATCAGGTGGACAGCTAAGCAGTCAGATGGACAGACGGATGGATGTGCAGAGATTCCGATGGACTGATGGCCGGACGAACGAAAAGACTCACAGCCTGGTACTGCGCCTGGTATTGAGTTCCATGCCATCCATTGTCAACAGCCGACTAGCCCCGCACCACTAGAGAGGAACGGACCGCCCGGAATGCCCGCCCGAAAATTCAATCCGGTGGGGTCGGTTGGTTCGAATGTTGCGGCGAGTGACCTCGCGGTTTTGACGTACTGTTCCTAGAATTAACGGCAGCCGTGGACGAATGGACGAATGCTTGTATTGTATATCAGGTTTGACTCAATATTTCCTTCCATACTAGTTTGAATGCAGTCACGAATATTGAATTACTTTAACCATTTTTATATGAGATTTCAGCTGTAAATATTGAAACAAGAAAATTAAGTAAATATTTGGTAGGCGTAGTGAGAAAATGTTGAAAAAGTGGTATGAGCTTCGTATAAAGTACCATTTATTTTTTAATCCTTTAAAAATTGTAGGGCCTGAAGGTGAACCTGACGGTTTCGGACAAATATTCTTCGCAGTATTTGTGTTCATCCTGGTTGCATTGTGTTCTTTGCTTCTGGTCTTTTCCGCAGCTAATATCAATTCCTCTTCAGAAGGTTCAACTCTATCATCAGTTCCGCGCTATTGCTATTGAAACAAGAGGCGTTCATACCTTTCCGTGGCGGGCCGTCCGTTGTAAATGGGTGGCTTACTAGTCGAACCGAGCGCTGCCCTGCTGCGTCGGGTTGGCAGTGCCCTGCCGGCCGGTAGAAATGGATTCCCCGTTTAACGGACAGACACGGGCGAATGAACGAACGAATGAATGCACGAACGAATGAAGGGATAGGTGACGGAATGAAGGGACAGTGCGAACTCCGCGTGGTCTACAACACCACGCTATTAACCCTGGGGTGAGCACCTATGGCTTCATGCCTTTCTCCTCGCCTCCCCCCCCCCCCGTCGATGCACAAGTACGCCGACAGACTGACATCCGGATCCTGCCGGAACCCAGTTTGCCCTCACGACAACCTCCCCATACAATGCCTGAGTAAGGGCCACCCTTCCAGCTCAGAGCTCCTAGCTATCCAGACTAGTACCGGAGTCATACCAAGGCGCTACTCATATGCGCCGGGAACAAGTTCCCTCCTCTTTACTCAGAGTATCGGGTCGCTGCCACGACGAAGCCAAGAGCCCAACTAGGGGCCACCCGATTTAAGGTTCGAGCGGCGCGGAGCCCCCATCCCGTCTCTCCACTGCCCAAGCCTTTAGGCTATCGACGTGGGTAGCGCCGGAACCTGCGCATCCGGACAGTCGGAATCAGTTTTCCTGCCAAACGTCTATATGTAGGATCCAGAGTAATCCGAAAAACATCCTTCACCCAATCCTGTGCCATAGGCCAAACTGGTGGGTAACCGGGCAGACCCGGCTACCAGGAGCTTAGCATCGCCTTCTCAATGCCTGCACTTTCAAGCCAATGACGTAAGCAACTCCGCGAGACTCTGGGTCTGGATGGTCGTCTATGACACTCCTCCAGAGACCACGACAACCTCCTCTGTCGTGATCCCACCTTGCGGGGGAACGAAGGGACAGGCGGATGGACGAACGAGCCGACTCTGCGATTTTTTCCACTTTGGGAGTCTAGTAGTTTCCAGGCGAACTGGCTGGCGCTCCAAATGTACGGACAGACGGACGGACGCGCTGTTTTCTCGCGACCAGTCCCTTCACTGCCCTTGCAATGGCATCCTTTCGATTGCTCTCCGCTTCTCGCATTCCACATACTCCCGTTCCCTTGCACCACGACCCTCCCCCGAACCCGGTCACCTCGCTCTACCTCGCGCCACCGCGCGGGACTTCCTGAGCAAACGCAATACTCTGCAATTAGGGCAAACTGCGACGCGTTTGCACGCACACATCTGCTTAGCCAGTCGGGGAGGGGGGGGAGGGGGGGGAAAGAGAGAGAGGTGACACGTGGCCGGGCATCCCAAAGGCCGCGCTACCTCCAAAGCGCTCGTCCCACTAGCAGGCGGGGGCCCGGGGACTCAGCGGATGGGGCGGGCGTCGCACACGCGTCCACGCGCCCGCTCCCACATCCCCACCGCCCCCGCCTGCGGCGTCACGCTCACGACCCCACCCCAGCTCCCGCCGCCCCCCATCCGCTCCCCCGTCTAGTCCGTCACACTGCGCTGAGACACTTCGAGGAGAGTGCACCCTATTATCTGCAACCCTCTGGAACCTGATCCAAACTCCGAAATATATGCGTTGAACGGTGGAAGTAAAAATGAATGGAATTTTCATGGAAAAGTACGGAGCACAGCCCTTATGGAGCAACCCATAAGGTCATTGAGAGGCAGCGGGGCCAGCAGTGCTGTCGACAGATTTCTTGCTTTACGATACGGCACATCGCCGGGATTACTGGTGATCGTGCGCGGTGTTATATTCTGGCTACATCGCAATGAGGATTTTTGCTCACGCACGTGCTTACGTTTGGGCAATGGAAATTGTGTTAACAGTAGAGCTCAAAAGTTTGGCAAAGTACCTTTGTTGTTACTATTTTATAACTTTTAACAATAGGTAACACTCAATTGTACTTCTGAAGTTGTTTTAGTAGATTTTCATTTTCGTTTTTGCATAAAAGTATTTTACCTTCTGATGCCTACTTTTTCAGTTTTCATTATTTTTGCCTTTTTAACTTTTACGTCATTATTATAATATTTTCTCCAAGCACAGATCTCGATCGAGTTGGATATATATCTGGAAGCCTTGACAACATGAAGGCATGATCTTTGTTTGTCTTACTATGGAAGCAGTGGCTTTGTTACAGATCTAAATGAAAAAGGAAGATGATATAGTGAAGCTTTTTGAGTTGTTTTTATTGATGCTGACGTTTGTTCACTCACGAGGACTCCCATCCAACTTTTCAGTACTGTGTCCAATCCCTCTTTAGGACAGCTCTCTGTTTATGATGCAACCTTCCCAGACCTGGCGATTACACAATTGCAGAACGAAAAACTATTGTTGTCACGTATGCCACTCGCGAGTGAAACAAATTCTTAGCCATGCCGAATGACTTTTTGGTATCAAGCTTACAAAAACCTAGTGGTGCTAAAACAGCACGTACATTCTCCTCTGTATTTGCTTGTAAAATTATGCGAAAAGTACTGAAAGTTTCGAAAAATTGTACATGACATTATTTGAAAATCGGTCTTTAAGAAACAGATTTCATTAAGGGAAAATCTTCATCTTTAATATTTTAGTTGTAGGAAGATTCTGAAAAGATTTTAAACTTTTGCAATTTTCGAAAATTCAGGGTTTTTAACGAACATAAAACCTACACCATTCCCTTAAACGTCCTTTACACTATCCAACAACAAAATTTAACAAAAATCGCGGGAGCAATTTTTTCGGAAATTTTTAAAATGTTTCAAGGGACTCTTGTAAAGTACCCCAAAATTAAAATATAGATTTCACATTCAAGGGGCCTAACACCATTCAAGGGGACAGGCGGTCGGACGGACGGACGGACGGACTGACGGACGGAAGGGCGGAGAGACGGAGGGACAGACGGATGGAAGGACGGATGGACGGGTGGACAGACGGACGGACGGAAGGACAGACGAATGGACGGAAGGACAGACGGGCGGAAAGACAGACGCACGCACGGACGGACGGATGGATGGACGGACAGAAAGACAGACCGACGGACGGACGGACGGACGGACGGAAGGACTGACGGACGGAGGGAAGGGCAGACGGACGTAGGGAAGAACAGACGGACGGAGGGAAGGACAGACGGACGGACGGATGGATGGGGACTGTTTCTGATATTAAATAAATAAATAAATAAATAAATAATAAGGAAATATTAACGATATAATATGGATATAATGAGATAATAATGATATATATAATAAGGATATAATGATATAGTAGGGATATATTAGGGAAAAAAATAGGGATATAATAGTGATATAATGATATAAATATAGAAAATTAATAATAGGGATAAATAAAAAATAAATAAATAAATAATAGGAATGGATTTAATATTGATATAATCGGGATATAATAAGGATATAAATATACAAAATTTTAGTCTCTATGAGGTATGTTGCGACCCATACAGAATTTCGCAGCAAGGTAATTTAGAAAAGGTCCAGTGTAAAGCATCAAAATTTACTTTCAGGTGTACTAAGCATAGACGTGTACAGGCGAGACTCGAAAAAAAAGGATTAACTCGCGACCCTACGCTATGTACAAAACGTTCTGAGGCTATCCAGCTTGGAATGAGTTTAGCGGTCGTTGAGGAAAAGCTAGTACATACTTTGTCAGAACGGATTACATGCACAAAATGCAGACAAGAATAAGAAAACGCACGTTGGAAAATTTTCATTCGCTAACCGAAGACTGGTACACTTTGCCTTGGACAATCTTTGAAACCTTTCATCGAAGCTTGAGCAAATTTTAAATTACCGGAAAAGGTGGCTCTGGGCATCAACTGATGTCACTACTGAGCTTCTGACCGGGAGGTTCTAGGTTAGAGTTCCGACAGTGGCACGAATTTCGACGCTAGTTTATTAGCGTAGCTGCTATTATTATTATTATTATTATTATTATTATTATTATTATTATTATTATTATTATTATCATCTCATCCTCCAATATTATCGAAGTAGTCGCTGCATCTGTCATTTCATTTGTTGTCCTACCGTGCATCCTTCTATCGGTTATCGTTTTTACTTTCTCGCTACAAAGTAGAGAGAAAGTTACGTAATGTTGCGCGAAAAAAACGACTTTTAGGCAGAAAAACTCTTATTACATTATTATTAACTATTATTATCTCTTAGTAAAGAAAAAATGAATAAATCCAGTTACTAAAGTTAGAAGAAAAATCCTCTATCACTTGATGTAGCCAGAATGTGGTTCCTTGATACCGAAAAATCGAATATTGGCTAAAGTCTGTCCGTCTGACTGTCCGTCCGTCTGTGAACAACGCTAGCAGCTAAACCGTTAAGCCAATTTTCTCCAAAATTGATATTCCTCAATTGATCTGACTGATGTCTCGGCCTTGTGAATTTGAAACCGATATTTTAATTTAGGGGGTACTTTACATGACGCCTCTGGGACATTTTCCAAATTTTCAAAAAAAGGCTATCGTTTTTTATTAATTCGCTAGTGCGAAAGACGTTTAAGACAATGGCGCAGGTCTCATGTTCGTTGATAATCATGATTTTTTAACAATTGCAAAAGTTCAATTTTTTTCGGAGTCTTCCTATAACTCAAATATTAAAGATAAAGTTTTTTTCCCTTAATGAAATCTATTCCTTAAAGAGGGACTTTGAAATAAGGTCATTCACAACTTTTCGAGAATTTGAGTACTTCTCGCGTAATTTTGGGTGAAAATACGAGCGAGATAGTATGTGCTGTTTCAGCACTAGTTTTACAGAAGCATTACTCGGTGGCGTATCTCTAGGCATTCAATGGGGTAACCGTTTATCAATATTAGATATCGGATATTTAGGCACTAAAAACCGTCTTTTAGGAGTCTAAAAAGTCACTGAAAATGCCAAGAATAAGGAGAAAAAGGCGCTGTCATATGTTACATTCACAATAAAACGAAAAATTGTTTGCAATTTTTGTCTATATTATTTTGTCAACTTAAATGCACAAAACAAGTTGGTACATTTTAATGTAAAACTCGATTTACAAGTCTTCCACATTTTATTCATAATTATATTAACCAGTAATATTTGCATATTACCAGTAACTTTTGAAGTATCACAATTTCAAATTTGCGATGATTGGGAGACAAGATCAGTTTGGATGCTGAGAAGGATTTTTCAACAGCTACTGATGTGACTGGCATATATTTTAGAAGACCAACATTTGCAACACCGAAACCTTCTGAGAATTTACATTTATTTCCACTTAAAATATCGGTACCCTTGGTGTATTCCGAATCGACAATGTTTTGAAACCATGGCTGGTATTTATGACAGAGCGAAATGGAGAAAAATCAGTTGGCATACTTTCAGGAATACTCTCATATTTTAAAATACCAAGATGTGAATTGAAGATTTCGTACGGAATGGTCACTGTGGACCATGGCTGATTTTCTGATATCTTAGCATTGTATTTAAAAATAATACATAAATGTCAAAAGTGCCCGATAAAAGGTATTTCTGCAAAAAGAGACATTTATGTTTAAAAAAAGCAAAAATAAGCATTATAAAACTTCACGTATCATTGGTCATGATTTGTGCACATATATTATCAGCCTTTACATATGTTCGCTAGAGTGAAATACGCATTCCTTAAACATCCGATGTGTAATCATTATATAAAAGTCCTCAGACTTGTATTTCGGTGAAAATCACCGCTCATCGGAATGACTGCCTGACAATTTCCCAGGAACATATCTCCTGGCAGCCTCGCCACGTCAGTGCGCCGGTCTGCCCCTTTATCTCACATATTCCACTCCCCCTGTAACCCCAAGTCGAGATGCAGATGGCATTTTGCACGACCCTCCAGCGCGCATTGTGAGAGGGAAGGCCGAAATCTCCCATGGGCCTCGATGTAGAAAGGCGAAGATGGCGGATGGCGCGGTGGCCGGGCGCCGGGGGCGGGAGCGGTGAGGGAAGGGGGTGGCAATGGTGAGGGCGGTTGGGCTGGGGGCGGGGGCGGAGGGGGGCCGAGTGATGAGACGAGGGGCGAGCGTCCCCGCGCTACCTGCACGCGGCGCCACAACCCTCAATGGGATTTCTCTATACATATATAACATCTGAATTGTAAATCTCCCAAAACGAGTCCACACGCGAGGGCGCAGGAAAGACGCCTCTTTCCGGGAAGACCGAGTGCGGAGCGGGTGCGGAGCGGGAGCTGAACGGGAGCTGAACAGGAGCTGAGCGGGAGCTGAGCGGGGTGGAGCGGGGGCGGAGCGGGGGCGGAGCGGGGGCGGAGCGGGGGCGGAGCGGGGGCGGAGCGGGGGCGGAGCGGGGGCGGAGCGGGGGCGGAGCGGGGGCGGAGCGGGGGCGGAGCGGGGGCGGAGCGGGGGCGGAGCGGGGGCGGAGCGGGGGCGGAGCGGGTGCGTAGGGGGGGCGGAGCGGGGGCGGAGCGGGGGCGGAGCGGGGGCGGAGCTGCGGCGGGCGTGCGGGAATGATCTTTGAACGTCGCGAACAAGACTTAGAACGGGGTCTTGTGGTGCAAGGAATTCGACAATTTAAGCATCAACTTGTTTCCCTTGTTGGGGTTTTTATCCCAGTACTAAATGGAATATATTTCACTTTTTATTGTTTCATCTCTTTTAAATTCTGAATTACAGCAAATGTTCAAATGTTAGCGAAAAATTCTTATAAAATCCCATACCTTATAAAAATGACGAAAAATAACAATACATTATACTATTTCAATTAGTTTGGACAAAATACATTTGGGAAAATTTAGGGAAGAAAAAAATTGTGGTAAAAGGTATAATAGAGGCTTGAAGGAAACGTTTTTCCGAGGATATGGAAAAAGCAGCTTTCTTCTAAAAAGGATGCCAGCCGCAACACGAGCCCACATCTTCCAGACCAATCTGGCTACAGTCACGATGGGAAAGGTGTTCTTGGCCTAATTTTAGTAAGACTGCAGACATGGCTAAAGGAAACATGAAGCCTGATGGAAAGGCAATACAGTTTTCAGAAAGGTAGATCGACTGTCAACGCCATTAAAAGTCGTAGCCAGAGAAGTCAGAGTGGGAGCAAACGAAAAATTATATTCCCTGGTAACACTCAATATCACCAACGCTTTAAACCGGGAGCGGTACCTCAGAGCATCAACTGATGTCATTGCAGCGCCTCTGACCGAGACGTCCCAGGTTCGAGTCCCGACGCCGGCAGGATTTTCGATTCTAGCTTTTCAGCTAGGTCGAATTCAGTCGCTGTCTGGAGGAGAATTCTTGCGGCCGGCTGCTCGGATCGGTAGTTTTCCGTGGTTTCTCCGATCAACACCAGGTGAATGCCGGAGCAGTACCGGATCAAACGGGACACGGATCGCGCGCGATCTGTCCTTCCTCTTCCTTGTCCTATCCTCTCCCTTTACACACACTAACATGCACTACACTACCACATATTCTGGGAGATCGTTCGGGAGCTTAGAGCTTGTCCCGGCTGGGGCGGTGCCCCGCTGGTGGGAGAGTCCAGGTTAGGGGGAAACCCCACTAGCCGACGGTAGGTCGGCGCCGGATCTCGCCATGCAGCGGGGGAAGATCACCGCCATCTCCCGATAAAACATGCACTACACTAACGGGACTAATGACCAAAGCAGTTGACGTGCCCGGATACACGAAAAAATCAATCAATCAATCAAAACCATAGCTTTAAATTCGGCGACGTAGGAGGAAATTATCAAGGCTCTGTAATATAGAACAACAGCCCGGATTATCTTATCAGTACGATAAGGAGTTCCCTGAGCGATCGAAAACCAATTTACGAAGGCAAAGGAGAACCTATTGAAATCGAAATGACCTGCGGTGTCCCACAAGGTTCTAACTTGGTCCTTTCTTTTGGAATACCGGAAACGATAGACTCCTGGGCATAAAACTCGCGCAAAACATATCAATAATGGGCTTCGCAGATGATACGATTATAGTGGCAACGACAGAAATATCGGCTCTACTAGAAGTCATCGTGTACGACACCCTGAAAAGAGTGATGAGGTGGCTGACGTCGAAAAGTCTGGAAGTCGCAGCCCATAAAACGGAAGCCCTACATACTTACAAACGATCGTACACCAATCCAACATTCCTAATAGGTAATGAAAAATAAAATATCATAAGCCTTCGCTACCCAGGAATCGAGGTAGATAGGAAGCTACCTTTTAGACCACACGTTACCAAGACGGCAGAAAAAGCACTGGATCTTGCAGCATCACTTGATGCCTAACACCAGGGACCCCAGCGACAAGTGGAGGAGGCTTCTTGTAGTGTATTGCACTCGAAAATGCTCTATGCTGCTCCAGTGAGCAGAAGCCTTCAATACCAGAATTTGAGGAAGAAATGCTAGTCGTAACATCAGCGTCTATAACTGTATCCGGACGTTTGCTGGCAAACGTCCCACCCATTGAACTGCTAGCTAGAAAGGAAAGTTTACGACTACTCTCATGAACAAGAAGGCAACGGACGACGAACTCACCAAGATAGGGATAGCGCAATTTAAAAACAAAATAAAAACAAACGTGATGCACCGCTGGCACACGCGCTGAGGCAGAGGAGACCGGTAGATGGATTCATAGGATAAATAGGGCATGGATGTTTTAAAGGAAACCTGAAGAGAGTCAGAAAGACAGAGGACGCCGTATGCTTCTACTGCAACCATGAACTAGTCGACGAACAACATACACTATTCCACTGCCCGTGATGGAACACGTTATAGCATCGTATGATATGGGAGGTCGGGTGCAATGTCGCATCAGAAAACACGGTGAAACTAATAATCTTTAACAAGGAGAAGGGAACAGCAATAGTGAGGTACAACATTGTCATTCTCAAGAATCAAGAAGACAAAACAAACAGCAGCTAAAATCGAACATGAATAGTATCTCAAAGTACTATTGCTTGGCATCTACCCTAAATAATTCTTGCTTGCGGTTCCAGGATGGATAACGCCAGAAACATTAAGGGTTTGTGTTTTTAGTGAGTAAAAATCTCACACCTCTGCGTAGTGCGAGCTCCTAAGCGTCTTGTTGAAGATTTCCACAGTTGTTCTCGTAATAGAAGAAATTTAAATAGATAAAGTCCATACGGATTATTTACACAATTACATAAATTATAACTATTGGTGCTAAAATAACATGTACTTTCTCGCCCGTAGTTTAACCCAATATTACACAACAAGTACTCAAACATTTCAAAAAATTTACGTGGCCTTTATTTCAAAATCTGCCTTTAAGGAACATATTTCATTAAGGGATAAAATATGTTTATGTTTATTATTATTTCATTAAGGGATACTCTTCATAATTGTAGTTGTAGGAAGACAGCGAAAAAAATTTAGGTTTGCATAGTTTGAAAAATCATAGTTTTCAATGAAAATGAGAACTGCACCATTCTCATAAACGTCCTTCACGCTATTATACAAATAATGTACTAAAAAACTATGGAGCCATTTTTTTAAAAACAATTGAAACTATGCTTGCGGCTTCATGTAACGTATCCCCCAAAATTAAAATTTCGGTTTCAAATTCAAGGGGACATCTGCCAGATCGAATGGGGAATATCAATTTCGGAGTAAATCGGCTGAACGATTTAGCCGCTAGTGTTGTTCACAAACGGACGGAAAGACAGACGGACCGGCGGACCGACGGACGGACAAGGGGACAGGGGGACAGAAGGACAGGCGGACAGGCAGACGTTTTGCCATCATTCAATTTTTCAGTATCTTGATACTGAAAAATACATGAGACACAAGTTCTTAGTCACAGTCTCTTCTCACAAGACATAAGTTCTTGGATGACGAATGATCTTTAATACGCCACGTGCTAAAGATTTTTTCTAAATTTAGCAACTGAATTTATCCCCTTTCTGCTATCAGGGCCCTGTCATAAGAGTTTTTCTGCCAAAAGTTCGTCTTTACGGGCAGCATTACAGACCTTTCTACTGCGTAAGCGGCAGCAAGAAATTTTGTTTTACCAAAGCACTTATGCAACCTGACTGACATGCCAATCACACAACGGAATTTCAATGACACGACATCGAAATATAGTCTGCGTGAGTTATGACATGTTATGAATCGCAGAATTACGACCAGGGTCTGAAAATTAAGGATTCTGACGCAACTCTACTCTTGGGTTTATATATAAACATAACCTCGAAATCACTCAGTTAACATGGTGGGTAATCTGGAGCATTGCACCGTGGGAGAACGTTCTGTGGTAAGATATTTAGTCGTAGAAGGGTCAAAGGTTGTGGAATTCACAGCAGAATGGCTGAAAGTTAATAGCAGTAATTATTTGAACCGTTGGAACGTGTACAAATGTGTGGATCAGTTTAAAAGTGGTCGTGTCTGACGTGCAACGAAGTGCACAACCGGTTAAAGTTGCATTTTTTCTGTCTCGAATCTCGCGATATTTCGAAGCTCAATTTGCCCAATCATCAGGTAAGAAACACCTTTTTAAATACAGTATAAAACTAGCTATAAACTAAATACTGCACTAATTCTGTATAGAAAACATACGAGCGTACCAACACAAAAAGATCTGACACTCAACCTACTTACATATTATACAAAATTCAAAATAAGAAATAAATTTGAGAAAATTTGTTTGGCCGTCGGCAAAGCTAATAAGAAATTAATTGAAAAAATCAAAAGAAATTGGTATTGAATTGTTCAGAATTCTCTCTGACTCCTACTTTCAAACTTACCAGACTTATATAGCACACTTCTTAGAATGCGATGTGATGTTTCCTCCGAATTTTCAGATTGTCGGGGGTAAGAAAGTAAAAAAATCAGCCAAAACACCAATTGGAGATGAAATGAATACATCAAATGAAAGAGCATCTTTTGTTCCTTAATGACGCAAAATATTACATTTCCGTAACAATCACTTTACGAGTTACAAGCGATTAGCTGCAAGCAAATTTGGAAAACTGAACATTAGTACCGTTTCGGAAAAAATCTTTGAGAAAAAATGAAAAAGTGTTTCATATTTTTGCATATACTTTCTTAGAAAAAAGTTAGATTGTATGCCATCAAGGTCAAATTTCCTTAAATTCGTGCGATTTGACGTCTGCCGTGCCTCGCGTCAGCTCGCGCCGTGATTTGGTGCGCGGCGCCGCCGGGCCTCCCGCGCGCCGAAAGGAGGAACCCCAAATCGAATGGACCGAATCGCGGGGAGGTGGAGTGGCAGGGAACGACCGCCGAGATTCGACTTGCGAAAAAGTTCGGCCCTTGTGCGGAAATTCTACGGATGCACTCGGTGGAACAGTTTTGCATAATGCGATTCTTGCCGCTTTTCAATGGAGAAAGAGGAAGTCATGCACCTTTTTTCTCTGTCATCGGAAAAGGGACGAACTTTTCATATTTTTTACGACTCGATATTAGTGAGGTTTTCTCCTGCAGATGGTACTAGGCAATTAAAAAACACCATTTCGCCTTGATGTGAATGAGAAGCGTCATGTGTTTAATGCGCATTTTATGTAAAAATTCTCGAAATACCAAAATAGTTCTGTGGCTTAAATGAAAAGTTTGAGGGTATGTTTATTAGTTAAAATTGTGTCATTTGATGTAAAAGGTAGGAAGATTATTAACTGAGGAAGAAATTTGATGAATTTACTTTGGGTGCAAATTGCTGCCAATGAATTGAAGATGAATTTTGATTCAAGTACTAAAATATTCACAATATGTCTGGCAATAAAACGTTTGTGGGAACTTTGAAAATTGCTCTTAACTTTACAACTTGTTTACACGTAAATTGTTTTACTTTGTTTATATGTAATTACTTGTTTATACGTAAATGTTTTAGTTTGTTAATATGAGTTTTTATTACATCAAATAGAACATTTAAAATTTATACAATATGCATCATGCAGGTAATGCGCACTGAGGGGGCACTCTGGGCGAGACGGCTCAAGGAATAGTGCACGGAGCATTTCAAATGTAATGCGCCCAAATTCGTAAAAAATCATGTATGACCATATTCGTACAACAAGTGAAAAGGTTTCAAAATATCATCTTTCTACGTCTATATACTTATGGCGGCAGTGCTTTCACGTCTGTATGGCAGTTTGGAAGTCCTTCTCCTTCTCTGAAGGCCTCCTTGTAAGCGACGAAAGAAAGAAATGTCTCCTGGAGCCATCTCAGGACGGTTGGGAAGCTAGGGAGCATTGGTGTTTGTGTCCTGGCGAAGAAAACGTTGCCAACGAAGACGACATGGCTTTGCGGAATGTCGTGGTGACGTTTTCACGCAACATTGATGTCGCTGTCGCTTCGGCATCGATTACAATGCGAAACGTTGCTTTTCGTCATGTTTAGAATTTCTGTTATGAACTGAAGGTACAGCCGTCAAACAGAATTCAAATATTCACGCACACACGTCACATTTTCGCCGATTTGGGGGGTTGATGGGGGTTCGTCAGCGATATCCTCTCGGCCTTCAGCTTTAAAGACCCGTGACATCGGAGAACTTGTGATTTGGACAAGATATCACTCCAAAAAGCCCATTGAATTAATGAAAAAGTTTCGGTGGATGACTGTCCAAGTTTAACGCGAAAATTAATAACGAAACGTTGTTCCACAGTACGATTCTTACGCAGTGTTACGGGGTTCATAGGAATGCACGTCTTGATTTTCCAGATGCTCGGAGATAACAAATACCAAAGACGTTTCGAAGCTACTACCCCCGTGACTCAGTCCAGAAGATTAGAGCGCTCTGCAGGGTATCTTAGCGTCAGCAAAAAACGGTCGCATTACTTATGGAACGCGGTTGAATAAAGAGATGCCATAGATTATTGGCACATAGGCGGCCAAAATTAATTCAAATTTCGCGCCGTACTTGGAATTCTATCATTTATAACAATTCCTTGGCACTAATTAACAGCAAAGGGGGTACATTTTAAACATTCCGCGTTTGACTTTTAAAAAAAAACGCAAGCTGACTTCCAGAGAGAAAGGCAAAGACGTCATTCGTATGAAACTCTTTCGAAGGACAAACTGTTTTGAAAAAATTGAACTGCTTTCATAGACGCTCGCGAGATCGCGTCAGCTACTGGGAATCAGTGAGAGAATCTCTCGTATTGTTGACAGCTTCTGAAAATGAGATGCATTTCCAAATAAGACGCCACAAATGTCAATTGTTTACGAACCTTCAGCCGAGCGGTTTCGCAAAGGATCGCCTGTTCAGCAGAAAGGTTTAGTAATTCACATCTTGGCTGCAATTAAAAATTAGATTTGGAAGATTGGTAACGTCAGTGCAGACTCCGTGCAAAAAGGGTTTTCGCGCGGGCCTTGCGGGACATTGTATTACGCCCAAATTACGACAGAAAACGATATTTTCGCCTAAGACGAGGTAACATTGGCAGTTTCTTCAATACTCAATATTTCTTACGTTGAGGTTAACTATTAGTTCTTAAATAATTGTCTTCAGAATTTTCCCTTGTGGTAAGCGAGAAATGGTGGAAAGACGCTTGTTGTCAGCGGTAAATTGCGATATTTACTATCATAGCTTTCTGAGAAGAACGGGGCACTAAATTGCTCCATTCTTTTCAGTAATTGGTGTATTGGCAGTCCTTTTCTTTAAACTTTATCTGCCTGATGTTTTAAAAATTTTATTACACCATAGCATAATTTTAAAAAAATTGTCAAACTTTTGAAAATCACTTGTTATCACCTTTTAAAGTGTTATGAAAAACAACACGAAGACCTAATAGCATTACTGCAATATTTTAAGGTTAAAGTTTGAACTATCGCTTCGTACAGACACGCTAGGAAGATAAGTGTTAATGTAGATTCTTGAACCTTTGAAACTTACTTTTTCATAAGCTATGGTCCTTCAATGAAGGTTCTTGAGGAACTGGTCCATATTTGGGCTCCACTTATCTTTTGATATTTCTCAAGCTTCAGAATAGGAAATTTCTGACCAATGATGAGAATATAAATTCAACTCATACCAAACATCATAGCAATGGATCAATAGAAAAAACCAGTTTTAATTTATCACGTTTTCTCAACGAAGTGAGAAAACCACTGTTTAAAAATCTGATCAGTGTTACCGTAACATACGTATATTTTAATTTTATGATCTTACAACATCCATGTACTGGCAATAAGGAACAAATAATTCATTTAACGTCGAAAGTCGCACACATGTATGTATGTTTCTACTCCTGAACGTTTTTCATGAGCCCACATTATGCAGCAAGTGCTGTGTCACAAAACAAACAAAAAAAAACACGTATCTGTAGGTCTATCAGCCCTCTTAGACCCACCTCCAAGACACCACCATTTCTCCAATTCTCTACACTACGTTTATTTCTTTAGTTAGTTATTTAGCGTCAATAAACAGTTAAAAACTGTGCGATGTGCAATAGGGAGAAGTGTAAAATGAGCAAGTTGGGATCTTTCGCCTAACGTTTATACATTGCAATGAGTGGCGCTCACGCACCTTCATTCGCCCGCGCTACCCGCCTCCAACCACGACCATCTCTGCCACACACCTGCAATTAGCCATGCAGTGGGCTCCTTCCGCCGGGTCAACCCATTTTTTTAGAAAGCAATAACGATCCAGTTCTTGAGGCTTTGAATGCAGCCTTGTCCTTCTTATTTTCAATTTTCAATTTTATTTTCAATTTTCCGCTTCCTTCTTATTTTCAATTGTTGCAGCGGTTTCTCCATTCTTTCTTTCCATTTTTTACTTTGCCTTTACTTTCCATTTCTATCCCCAAAGTCTCAGCAACTGCCTCGCGTACCCATGTTTTTATATGATCATAGAGTTCTTGAACTCTCCAATCATCTTGTATATCCAATGTACTTGCAAGACGTCTGTGAAAAGAGATACCTAACACTTTCATCTTGCAACAGAATAACTATATATATATATCGTTTTATTGAGTTTTTAACCTTCTTGTGTAAATGCCATCTCTTTGTGATGTTAACCTTGGGAATGCTATTTTAGTAATGAGAAGATGAAGATCTGTACCACACACATTTGGCCCCTCTAAATACACAGACATCTTTATTTTTCTATTTTGTTTAACAATAACGTAACCTGTTATAGATTTTATTATTTTCCTTCTCTGTTCCCAAGTAAATGTATAAATATGTTTGTGCTAGAAATAGGAATTCATAATGGAACATTTCTGCCCTTTACACATTTCTATTAATCGCTTCCCATTATCATTTACTACTATTTCTCCCATTTTGCCCATTACACCATCTTCTTCTTTATTTCCAACGCGCTCATTGAAATCTCCCATGATTAGAAGTTTCTCCGTTGTGGACGCACTATCCATCACTTCTACTAAGTTTTCAAAAAATCCATCCTTCATAACAAGGGTACAAGGGAAAGGCTCTGCACATTTCACGTTCAAAAAGAAAACGTCCATTGTCGATGTCCATTTGTGATTTCCGAGGATGTCTTTATTTCAGCCAACGTAGCATTTTTCCTTTTCCAAGGTAGGGTTGCTGGACTTTACGCTTAACCACCATTTACTAAACATAGAATTACATTTACAAGTATTACTAAACTTACTATATCATTGTTGTCATTGTAATATTTTTACCATTATTATTATTATTATTATTATTATTATTATTATTATTATTATTATTATTATTATTATTATATAACTTGTATGTTAGTTATATTCCCTTGTTTATGTAATTAGCTGCCACCGGGTTATACTCAATTGCAGCTTAAATAAATTTATCTTATCATTAAATACAAGAGTTTGAATGACTAGATTGCCCGTTGTAAATTGCCATTAAATTTAATTGTTCGTTAACACTTTATTCAATGTATATTATGCAGTGCAATATGTAGTGCACTTTGCGACTGAGAGATAATTGTCCGTCAACACACTATAAAATGTAGAAGTAAGATGCAGAAGTTATAAAATGTAATATATTTACAGCTCCTTGACAAGATGTCACGTCGTGTACCTTTATTTAGAAAACACCTTAAATTGTATCTGATGCAAGCCCTTGTAACCACTAAGAAAACATGACTTCATCAAATGAAGAATTCTTCATTTGATGTTCGCCGGGCACCACAAAATGTCCTTTCAAAAGCAAAGCTCTAACCACACGTGTTCATACCAATGTGCTTATCATGTGAAGGAGCATTTGAAGCCACAAAGAAATTGCACTAAAATAACTTGAATAACTTGAGTACGTTTGTACCCCCAGGTGACCCACATTACCAAAAACAAGTAGTAAGTTCCGACAATAAAGTGCATAATAAACACTCAGCCACTACGATGTGACATTGCATTCCTTTGCTCGGACAAGTCTCGGACGAGGAACGTGTCTCTCCTGGCCGGAAGATATTTTCGCAACTTTGCGCTGCAAAGTTACTGCTGGGTTGTCGCGTTCGGAATTAGGCAGCTTAGCGTTTGTAACAATCTGAAAAGCAAGAATCAATCAAGAATTGGACAGACTTCGGTGTCATCAATCAGTGATATTTTATCACCTCGAGCTCCTGCCGAACATACCAAATGGCAGCATAACGCGATACTTCTCGCAACGGCACGAGAAGGCGGCGTGTGACGGCCGGCAGGCATGCGAGGCACCAGCCTCGTCGTCCAAGCCGTCGTTTGAAGGAGGCCGGCGGTTGCAACCGATTCATTGGGGAACGCGAGGCAGCTACTCAGCATGGCCGGGCTGCGGCTCATCGCCGTCGTGGTGCAGCATTGGGGTGCCGTCTGACGCTCCTATGTACCAACCAGACACCTCCGCCCAATTGTCGGAGCAGCGCCCTCACCTGACGAGGTAAATAGTCATTACGAGCCCCTCCCCATTAACAGACTGTCAAATTCACTGAACAGAAGGCACCTACAATAGATCGTGTCAAATGTAATTCAGCGTCTCT
Source organism: Teleogryllus occipitalis (assembly GCA_011170035.1). NCBI lineage: Eukaryota > Metazoa > Arthropoda > Insecta > Orthoptera > Gryllidae > Teleogryllus > Teleogryllus occipitalis. Next base: position 153,350 of record BLKR01000438.1, on the reverse strand, counting down.
TGTATTTGTTTATTCAGTTCATTTGTTTGAATAAATCCGCATCCTTCACATTAACGAGTTGCTTTCAAAGAAAACTTGTGTTATGTGTCATTGAAGATTAAAATCCGTAGAAACCTTGAATTTTTCCCTGATATTGCCCTAGAATGAATTAACCTTGTACCTTAAGCATCGATCTCAGAGAGTAGAAATGTTGTACTGGCATAATTTACTTATCTTTCCGATTCTTTGCCAATTGAATATAGGGTTCAGAAAGTTTCGATCTTAGGCCCTATCCTCTGTTATACGTAAACGACATGCCATCGACTATTAAAAATAGAAAAACAATTATGTTTGCCGATGACACGAATATTCTTTACAAAAAAGAAACAATTAAAAAATGTACGATTTCAGAAGTTTCAAATTGCTTTCGTAATAATTTAATAGTTAACGAAGGAAAACTGTTTCAATGTATTTTTGAATTTCAAATCAGCAATCGTATGCTGATGCTGAAAATGAACAATGTGCAATTAGATGATGTTAATGTAATACAATTTCTAGGCCTCTCAATTCAAACCTGAAATGGAATGTATATTGAAGAGAATTAGAAATTAAATACGTTGATTATATTACGCATTCAGAATTCTTTCAAATTCTGTCAGTCTTTATGCAGCTCGTTGCGTGTATTTTACAAATGTACATTCCCGCCTGAGATATGGCAAAAGATTCTGGGGAAGCTCATCCCGTAGTACTCAGATCTTTAGATTGCCAAATATATTATTCGAATAATTAAAAAATGCCATTTACGTAACGCCTGCAAGCCTCCCTTCATTGAGCTTGGAATATTTCGATATCTTTGTCTATTTATATATGAACCTGTAATTGTCAAAACTGACGTACTTAACGGTAGGAACATAATATCATGGAATACTGATAATTATGATTACAAACACGTCGTTGAAACCACGTTCATCAAGTGTCAGTAATGTAGCGAGTCCCGATGTAGTGTACATTAGACATCAGGAAGGTGTATATATTGTAACGTATTGTAGGGCTACAGCTAGCAACCGCCGGGGCGCCACAATGGTGCGGCGGCAAAGGATTAGACGCCAGGGGCCAGGCAGGATGTGACACGCCGAGGTATTCTGAGAAATCCTAAGAGTTAGGGAAAGGGATGCCCAAAGTGCGGGACAGCGCATTTTTGCCGCCTGCCGCGTGACAAATTCTTGGAATCCATGGAAATGGATGTCCAAAAATGCCTGGCAAAGCGGCTAGCGCGGGCCGTGTGCAAAACCCAGTGACGTCAGGTCACGTGGGTGGTAGCTATATAAGAGCGAACGCAGAGCGCGGGGGCGGGGTTTGTTGAGCTGAGTGGGAACCCTCGTGCGAACGCATAAAACTTGCGCCCAGGGCGGTGCGGAGCCGAGCTAGGCTCGTGCGGCAACCCATGTGTTGGGACGCCGTTGTGGACTATATCCACGGGTGACCGAGGTCGCCGGAGCTGTCTGCTGTGTGCGGGAGGCTTGCTGAGGAGTGGCGCGGGCCACGAGTCAGTCATTGATTTTTAAGGATCGCTCCTGCGATCAGGGAAGTAAAGATCTACCAGAGCTGAGGAACTTAATTTATTACTGTACATATTGTGAATAAACCTGTACATATTTATCATTGAAGCTCGTGTCTGTGATTACTGTGTATTCCCACGACGTCACAATATACACGGCCTTCTTGGCACGAAAAAGGGGCGAGAAAAAGGGCGAACGGGACGTCATAGTACATAGAATTCGCTGAAAATAAGTTCCCACAATCTCGTAAGTCTTTTTTGAGAAAAAACTCAGATTAGTATATCAAGACGCAAGATGGTGGTGGAATTCCTATGTTAGTAAAGAGAGGCTTACAACAATCACGTATATAGGACTTGCTAATTTTTCACTCCATTCTTTTCGGCAATCTAAAAGTCTAGGAACTACTGCGTGCGCGATTGCCCCGAATATTATGCCATACCTCAAGAGCGATTTAACATTGGCAAATATATATAATTAACATTATGAAGGCTGATTGAATTTCAAATAATTTTAAAAATGAACTTAATTTTGTGTTCAGCTCAAATAATGGACTTTCCATTTAAGATTTGACAGAATTGAGAGGCCTCAAGCTGTCGTTACCTTAAAATCAGTCAATTACCCAGAGTAGATTCTCCATTTGGAATACAAAAGGAATAGAAAACTGCATTGACACAGTATTTCCTTCGTTTACTATTAATTCATTATTACGGACCAATTTGAAGATCTAATATTATACTGATTGATATTTCTTTATTGTGAAAAATAATAATTGCATTAGAGAACTGGTCTTCCGTTTCGAATCGACGAGAGAATATCGTATACGTATAGTAGGAAAAGAACAGGGCCAGGAATGGAACCATGCCGGACCCCCATGTACTTGGCAATGAATGGGAAAGATGAGTATGATGTCCCATCATTCCAGTACGGAATTTCTTGTCTCTGGGATGTTGTTAACCCGAGAATACTTCATATTTATTGAGAAAAGATTTCATTGGTAAGTACGAGAAAAGTCGAGGGGTCTCCAATAATTTTAAACATCCCAAAATAAGTTTATTTGCACTGACACTCACATTTTTGGAAAAGAGAAATTGTCCAATAATTTTGAATTTCATTTCTGTAACAAAGACTCTGGAAACTCATCTGAAGCAGCCGAATATTTTTTTTTAAATTTTCCTGATTATTTTGAGAATTTCGTAGGAAGACGTTTCGGGAATAAACATCGAATCAACGTTTTTTGGTTAGGAAACGTCTGATGTTGAATTTTGTGGCAGGAAATCTTTCCTGAGTTCAATTCTCAATACATATTAGTTGAAGCAGGCATCACCGTTGCCGTATCATTCACTTATCAATCGTTATCTTTTATAACATTTTCTACAAGATTTGTAGTTGAAGTGGTCGTATTTTTTTTACTGTATGCCGTATTTCTTGTGTTCTGATATTTGAGTTCAAAGTTTCCGCTTCGTTTGGTAATTTTAGCATGCGTTAGGTCTTTTCTTAAAAGTGGATTTTTTTAAGAAAATTCGTAAGAATTTGGATTTATGGATTGATTATGTTTCCGGGCGCGTCAACTACTATGGTCATTATTCCCGTAAGTGTAGTTCGCGTTGCTTTCGAGGTGGTTATGGTCTTCTCCCGCTGAATGGCCAGATACAGCACCGAGCTACCATCGGCTAATGGGGTTTTCCCTAACCAGGTATCGCCCACCAGCTGGGCACCGACCCTGCCAGGTCAAGTTCGAAGCTCCCTACCAGTCTCCTGGCATGTGTGGTAGTGTAGTGCATGATAGTGTGTGTGTGTGTGTGTGTGTGTGTGTGTGTAAGGGGTGCGGATAAGACAACGAAGAGGAAGGATAGATCGCTCGCGGTCCGTGGCCCGTTTGTTAAGGTACTGCTCCGGCATTAGCCTGAAACCACGGAAAACTAGCGATCAGAGCAGCCGGCCGCTAGAATTCTTCTCCAGACAGCGACTTAATTTGACCTAACTGAAAAGCCAGTGTCGATAATCCTGCCACTGTCGGGACTCGAACCTAGGACCTCCCGGTCTGAGGCACTGCAGTGACATCAGTTGATGTACTAAGTCACCGCTCCCGGTGGATTTGTGGAAATAGAGGTGAAAATAATGAGATATGATTTTCTCCATGCTACTCTATGCATTTTCTTTAAGAAAACAATCTACACATACATGTGTTATTGAATGTGTCGGTGTTCGCATGTCTTTTATTTGAAATAATTTGTATTTTTTTCAGTCCCGTCTTCCATTTTGGACATTAATAAATCCATAGAGAAATATATCACTAGGTTTTGGAGACTGTTCCGTCTCATCAGGGGCTACAAAACGATATTTACAATATTAGTTAGTGCAATAAAGAACACAACTGTGATTTTCTGCGAAGTCTGCGCTTGTAGTTCACATTTTTATGCGTGTTACATAAACATTAGTTGGGAACGGAATTTATTGTGATAAAAAATGCAAAATATGTTCATTAATATGCACTTTTTTAAACATGTAAGAAGAAATAGAAAATATGTATAATAAAATGCATTATTGTGTTTAAAATTGTTCTCTTCAAACATTTTCCGACTATAAAACGTCTCTGATCAGTTCTTAAGGATTTGGAATGACTGAAAGTAGGTTCTATCACTACTGAAGTAATTGTTCTCTAGAGTTCACAACATATAAGAATTTTATTCGAAATATAAAATACGGTCATAGTATATATTAGAATGTTTACGAGAAGCCTGTGTACAAGTCAATAGTAGTACCGTGTAGCGAGTAGTGGATCCCAGGGGAGGTGGTTAAATGGAATAAATCCCACCCTCCAAATTGAACAACCTAGTAAAGCAATTTTCTGTTTTCGGTTGAGTAACGAATTTGCAGTTTCAACCATGAACAAGCACGTGGTTGAAATTACATATGTTAATAAAAATCCGCTCAGCCTTGACTCACAAGTGCGCAGTAAGCGGAAGGGGGACGGGTAATTTTGACAATTCATAACGGAGATATGGTGGTAATAGAAGCGCAACGGCATTACATTTGATGTGTAAGAAAGACGATTCCGTGACAAATATTGCAAACGCGCATCTGAAATGTTACGTTTCGACGTATAAATATATTAAAATATGGCAAAATATGTAAGAAATGTGTCGTAATAGGTAAAATATATAAAACATTTAATTATACCAAAATATGTAAAATAAAAATAGTTCTATTTCATTGAGAATGTCTTGTAAACTCTAGAAACTGTAATTGAATGCGAGAAAAAACATGTAATTACATGGAAAACTGTTCCCTAAACATTAGTATCATGAAAACATGTCTTTGATTCCGGTGAATAAGCTGATAATTCATAAACGCTTAATTTTACAGGAGAGCAAAAAACAACTTTTAAATAAATCAATTCAGGAATTCATGTTAATTAAACGAGGGTGATATTCAAACAAAACCATTTTTGAGTAGGTTTTGTTTGAATATTATTAATCGCTTATTTATAGCATTAGTTTAAAGTTGTTTTTTGCTCCCCTGTAAAATGAAGTTTTTTGACCTATTTTGACCTATCACTGGGGTCAAGAATAAGTTTTTTGAAAAGTCGACATCATGCACAACATGGCGGTAAGGCGGGTAGTATCTGGGCGTGCCAGGCGGCACGGGGCGAGGACAGAGGTGGGTTTCAGCAGTTCGACGTAAGGCAGGGGAGAGCAGGGCAGAGCAGGGCAGCGCAGGGCGAAGAAAGATAAACTATGGACAGATTGCATTACCTTTCCTGCCTGAATAGGTAAATATGGTAAATAAATATCCAGTCAAGTAAAAGGTTTCGACTTTAAACTTCCCGTATGAGATAATCGCACTGGTTTCAGCTAGTACCTTTAATTCCGAAAGAGTTACAATCTAAAATATAACTTCCAACGTAAATACAAGAATCTCCATGTGCATAATCCCTACTTGATGCATAATCCCTACTTGATTCCTTTTTCGACAAAAATAACTTGTAATACTTATCAGTGTAATCATCCGCAAAGATGTCTGTGTTATATGGGAATGTATTCAGACGACCTTAAATCCATTCACTGCAATATCAGCTTCTTGAAAATTCAATAAAGCCTTGCTAAAATGTTCTTTGTGATCATAGAGAGTTAGTGGTTTCCCAGCATACACAAATGAGTGTAGAATTCTTTAATTTGTCTTTAAGGAACCTGTGAAATTAAGATCTAGCGGTTACAGATTTCCTGTGAAGTGGGGTGGCAGCAAAATAATCTTTATGTGATTTTCCCGAGCATTGTAGATTCCTTGAAGACTTCGACACTGAAGTGACCGTCCAATACCTGGAAAGCAGGCGACTCAGCAGACTAATCCATCTGGACGCATTCAGAAAGGTGTGTCTTTCGAAGAGAACTCATCGACGACCCTCTCATCAACTATTGGGTTATGTTCTTTGGGTTGTAGGAAATCTAGCTTTGCCTTCCTGCAGGCAATACTGCCACTGTGGTACCATCGCCTCAGCTGTTTTTTCTTTCCGTTTTTTTAAATAATTCGTACAATTTTTTCAATAATAATGTACTTTCGGGTCAATGACCCCCATCTCGATCGGGTTTTTGTCCAGTTTCCCTGATCCATTGAGCAAATGCTGAGATGGCCCCTTGATTTGCTTCTGGACGTAAATGTAGCTTCACTATGCGCACGTTTTGTTGAACTTTCCTCTTGCTTGTAGTGGTAGTAGAGCTTAGGGAGAGTTACTATTTTTGTTAACAATACAGAAAAATCAAATGTTTGTTCCTTTACCGTTAAAAATAAGTTTTCTATAATTTGGCAACGAAAATATCTAGTTCTTGAAATGTTAATCCCTCGCTTTTTTAAGATTGTTATTATTATTATTATTCATCTTTCAACTATTAATAGTTAAATTGTTGGGAAGAGATTCTGTAACTCAAGAAAGCGTGGGCAGATGATTTTCTCCCCCATACGTCACATACAGTTTTTGACTGTTTTGACTAAATAAATGGAAATAAATGGAAATGGAAATGGAATTGGTGCAGAAATTCTTTGGGTCCCCTGCAGCGATAGGTCAACACTGTACTCATTCAACCAAGTGACTGGTAAATAATTTTATAGCGGAGTGAAACAACAATATGCTTTCGATTTACGGGTAAAAATACCATGATTAATGGTATCGAAAGCCTTGGAATAGTCTAGAGAAACTACGGCAGAGCATTTGGCTTTATCAAAATTAGTCGGAACAAGATCATTCAGAAATGTAAGTGCAGTTGAAGCTCTATACCTCCTACGACAACCAGACTGGTTACTAGGTTACTAACTCCCATGGAGTTAAGGTGACTGAAAATCTGTTTGTTACTGATAAATTCTACAACTTTAGGGAGAAATGGAAGCATTGTGATAGGCCGAAAGGTTTTAAATGACTCGAGCTTGTTAGAATTTGGAAAGTCCACATTTGCATGCGGATTGAAACTCGCCATTCGTAAGTATATGATTGATCATATGTACAAGAATATCGTAACAATAGAAATAAAGAAGACCATTTGTCCAAAAATACGAACGCTAGCTGCACTGCACCAGTGAATTTTAAACTTCTGAGAATATTTAGTTCATGGGAGTTTATAGGTTTAAACTTGAATTCTATAATTTAGACAAAAATGGCATCGATTATCGGATGAAAATCGCAATCACGCACTGTACAATAGCAATGCATTTGCAAAGAAAATATTTATCAAATCTGGATCAGTCAAAAATTGTGAAGCTTTGATTTTCGGGGGGGAGGAGAGCGACATCACTTGCTCACAATTTTGACCATATATCATTTGAACTACTATTTGCTCAGAATTGTGTAGAAGTAATTAGGTTTTTCTTGTTCAGTCGATGGATTACATAAATTGCGTAACTTCTTATAACGCTCCCCATTCGCATTCCGAAATCTGACTAGAGCTAATTATTATCTTTATAGAATCTGTTAACAAAGGCGAAGTTCTCTTTCTGGACTGTACCCTTTCCATTGGGGCAAAATGTTAAAAAGTTTAAGAATGTAATCAATAAAAACTTGGAATCTGCTTGGAACCATGGAAACTTGGAACCTTGGAATGTATGTTTGGACACCCCAAGGCATAAAATACGCAGAACGCCTCTTTGCAGACAAACGCTTATTGCGAGGGCGGGTGCGTGGGCGACTTGGAGCACTGCGGCGGGCGCAATTACAGGGCGGCCATCAAGCGACGCAGGGCTGCCGCGGCCTCCGCCGGCGAGACGGATCGCGGCCAGTTTGTGGTGCCGCGTCACCCCCTCCTCCTGCTTCGCTTCCGCCCCTCTCCGCCCATGACCCGGCTCCGCTCCGTCCTCAGTTCGTCTGTCACCTCGACCCCCTCTTTCCGCCCCAGCCCAGCTCCGTGATCCTCCTGTCACCGGCCCCCTGCCCTCCCACCACCCCATTGTCACGGAATCCCCTGCATCGGTTCTCGCTCCCACTTTGCGCCTGCTTCGCCCTCCGCCCCGCCCATCTCGCCAGCCACAATTCCTTCCCCCGCCCACTGCACCGCCCTCTGCTCCGCCTCCGCTCCTCCCCCGGGGCGCCCGCAATGAGATCCCGCTCTGCTCCCGCTTCACCCCCATTCCGCCCCCACTCTGACCCACGCCGACCCCGCACCATCCACGATCATCCCCCACTCCGCTCACGAACCACACCCGTATCAGCCCTCCTCCAAACCCTGCTCAGACCCCCTGCTCAGGACCCCGTTCTCAGGACCCCTGCTCAGAACCCCTGCTCAGAACCCCTGCTCAGAACCCCTGCTCAGAACCCCTGCTCAGAAGCCCTGCTCAGAAGCCCTGCTCAGAAGCCCTGCTCAGAAGCCCTGATCAGAAGCCCTGCTCAGACCTCTGCTGAGACCGACCACGACCCACTTCGTCGAACCCCGTTCGCGCTTCACGCTCGCTCCTTCCCCCGCTCCACCCCTTCCGACACCCCTCCGACACCCCCTCCGACACCCCCTCCGACACCCCTCCGACACCCCCTCCGACACCCCCTCCGACACCCCCTCCGACATCCCCTCCAATTTTGACCATATATCATTTGAACTACTATTTGCTCAGAATTGTGTAGAAGTAATTAGGTTTTTCTTGTTCAGTCGATGGATTACATAAATTGCGTAACTTCTTATAACGCTCCCCATTCGCATTCCGAAATCTGACTAGAGCTAATTATTATCTTTATAGAATCTGTTAACAAAGGCGAAGTTCTCTTTCTGGACTGTACCCTTTCCATTGGGGCAAAATGTTAAAAAGTTTAAGAATGTAATCAATAAAAACTTGGAATCTGCTTGGAACCATGGAAACTTGGAACCTTGGAATGTATGTTTGGACACCCCAAGGCATAAAATACGCAGAACGCCTCTTTGCAGACAAACGCTTATTGCGAGGGCGGGTGCGTGGGCGACTTGGAGCACTGCGGCGGGCGCAATTACAGGGCGGCCATCAAGCGACGCAGGGCTGCCGCGGCCTCCGCCGGCGAGACGGATCGCGGCCAGTTTGTGGTGCCGCGTCACCCCCTCCTCCTGCTTCGCTTCCGCCCCTCTCCGCCCATGACCCGGCTCCGCTCCGTCCTCAGTTCGTCTGTCACCTCGACCCCCTCTTTCCGCCCCAGCCCAGCTCCGTGATCCTCCTGTCACCGGCCCCCTGCCCTCCCACCACCCCATTGTCACGGAATCCCCTGCATCGGTTCTCGCTCCCACTTTGCGCCTGCTTCGCCCTCCGCCCCGCCCATCTCGCCAGCCACAATTCCTTCCCCCGCCCACTGCACCGCCCTCTGCTCCGCCTCCGCTCCTCCCCCGGGGCGCCCGCAATGAGATCCCGCTCTGCTCCCGCTTCACCCCCATTCCGCCCCCACTCTGACCCACGCCGACCCCGCACCATCCACGATCATCCCCCACTCCGCTCACGAACCACACCCGTATCAGCCCTCCTCCAAACCCTGCTCAGACCCCCTGCTCAGGACCCCGTTCTCAGGACCCCTGCTCAGAACCCCTGCTCAGAACCCCTGCTCAGAACCCCTGCTCAGAACCCCTGCTCAGAAGCCCTGCTCAGAAGCCCTGCTCAGAAGCCCTGCTCAGAAGCCCTGATCAGAAGCCCTGCTCAGACCTCTGCTGAGACCGACCACGACCCACTTCGTCGAACCCCGTTCGCGCTTCACGCTCGCTCCTTCCCCCGCTCCACCCCTTCCGACACCCCTCCGACACCCCCTCCGACACCCCCTCCGACACCCCTCCGACACCCCCTCCGACACCCCCTCCGACACCCCCTCCGACATCCCCTCGAACCCTTCCTCCGGTCCCCCGCCCAGGACTCCGCTTCAAACCCGCTCTACCCCCTTGGTCCCGCTCCGACCACCACTGCGACTCCACTCCCCCTCCCTCTCCGACTCTGCCCCGACCACGCTCTGACCTCCTCCTGACCCCGCTCCGAGCCCGCTCCGCCAACGGGGCGGCAACCGCCCGGTTCCTGCCCCGCTCCGCCAAGCGCGCGCCCCTCGGCGGGGAAACATTAGGCGGCGGGGGGCGCCCGTCCACTCGCCCACTCGCCGCGCTCATTATCACGCAGCCGCGATAGACGCACATGCGGCGTTCATTAACGGCAAATACACCGCCCGGAAAGAGAAAGCGACGGCGGAAACGAGGAACCGCGCAGTTTGTTTGCCACCGGATCAGCACATTAAGGGGCTCCAGGTTGAGCCTTGTGATCATGTGGAAGTCCCCCTGGGGCGATGTGAAGTGGGAGTAGGTCGCAGCGTTCCTCCAAGTACCAGTTGTTTCATTGGTATCTTGCAATTAAAGAATAGATTTGAAGGAGAGAATAATCTTCAACAGATTAAATTCTGTGTAATTTGTTTTAATTACTTAGTTTCTGAAACATTATTTCCCTTGTAATTCATTTCTGATTCTACATTCCGACCGGCACATTCACAAACATATAGTTTGTACTGTTAACAGAACTACGCTTCGCTAAATTCTCTTGATTTTCACTGTTGTGGGTTTGGTGCGGGGCTGGGCTTTAGCTATCCTTGAATTGCATTAGCTGTGTACTGCAATCATAAAAAGATAATGATATTTAACTGATGCACGATCATATTATTGTAACTTGGTAAAAACGGCAACATTGTATCACTAGTCAATGTACTCTATGGGGGGGGGTCAGCGTCAAATCTCGTGGTGCAAGGAGGGGATAAGTTTACGTTAGGGTGAGTGGCCACTTGGTTTTCTTGTAATCATGCATTTATTCCCTAGTTTCGTGGTGTGGCAGGGTATCATGGTAACGGACGCGTAATCGAAGACGGGCACTCGTCCACCAGCGCTCACCTCGGCTGACAGGTCCCAATCAAATCTCCGCGGCCGAACTGCTGGCAGGCGGCGATCGTTGGAGCCTTTCGGTTAGGATTGATTGATTGATTTTCCGGGAACGTCAACCACTATGGTCATTAGTTCCGTTAGTGTAGGGAATGTTTTATTCCGGGAGGTGGTGGCGTTCCTTCCCGCTGGATGGCGAGATCCGACTCCGACTTACACGTCGGCTAGCTAGGAATTTACCCAAAATGTCTCTCCTCAGTGTGACACCATTCCGGTCGGGACACGCTCAAATTTCTCTTAGTCTTCAAGTATCTGTAGTAGAGTAGTGCATGTATGTAGTGTGAGTAGAGAGAGGATGGGGCAAGGAGGAGGAAAGCAAGATTGCGGACGGTTCATAGCCCATTTGTTACGGTACTGCTACGGCATTTGCCGGTTATTCGTCGGAGAAACTATGAACGTTACCTATCAGAGCAGACGACCGCTAGAATTGGCCTCCAACAGCGACTGAATTCGCCCTAGCTAACTGGTTTGTGTCGAAATCGTGCCACCGACGGGACTCGGCATCCGCAATGCTGTTTCTGAGAAAACTCGGCCGGTTGGAGTCGCCTATGAGAGAGGATGTAGAGGGGGAGATACGGGGAGTGAAGGAAGAGAAGAAAGTGAGTTAGGCGAAGTGAACTTTCGAAGAATACACGTTTGACAAAGTAACTAGTTTAAAATAGTATGTAGTGCCTACATCTAGTCTGTAATATTTACATCTGAGTAAGTAAAAAAATGCCTATTGAAATCAAATTTCTTCTGCCACAAACAGAAATTCTCTCTTGATATTTGCTATTCCGTTTCGTCATCAGTAACATAAACCTTTCGGGTATTCAGTTATTTGCTGAAAAAAATTTCAATTATAATATTGTTTCTAATAATGAGAACAACTTGTATTGTATAATTTGTTTTTATAATTCTACTAGCGGATAAGTCCTGCGTTTTCGGGGTATATCACAATAATTTATTAGTCAGGAACAGATATTCCTTCTATTCTCGCCCTGCCGCGGAGCCTACTCACATTTATTCCACTGTCTCCCCGCTCCGTCTTTCCCAAACACTCTCTGCCTCGCTTCCGCCTGGAAATACCCTATCTTCCTCAATCACTTTCTCTCGTGTTTTAAATTGTGGTTCCCGCCCTGAAACGTCTCTCACTTTATACCTAAACATAATAAACAAATCTGAACTAAAATATGAAATAAGGTTTTTTTTGAATTTTATATATTATATCTATACTATCAATCTGTTGGCACATTGTAAAACATTTTTTTTCATTGTTCTCTCTACATTTTTTTTCTTCGCACGCATTTATAAAGAAAAAATTGAAATTGATCATTGACCGCACGGCGAGGCAATTGAAATATAAATATAAATAAGGAGCTTTTAATTGAATTCGAGTACGTGTTTTAACGTCCTTGATAAATAGCGCCTGATGGAAAGGGGCAATTAACCGCTTAGACAATTATAATATCTCCCAAAATCCGAGATCACACAGTGGATCCCGGCTTGACCAAAGTTTTTTCTGTTATCTAAAAAATATATTTTGTTCTATTTTCAACAACCTTGAAAAACATGTCGACACACATTCAATTCCTACCATTTCTCCTTACTCTTTTATTTCAATTATACTTCTTCTTGCCGATCTTACATCAATTTAAATAATCATTCCTTCACCACTCATAGGTACGCTTTCTCCTGTATAATAAGTCACTTCCCTACAAAAATTCATATACCTGTCACAGTTTCAGCATAACATGTAAATCATACAAAATTTGTTTCACTTTCACTTGAGTAACTTCAACTAAACGAATAACTATTTCATGTAGAACACGTGTGCATTCATATCCTTTTATGACAATATCAAACATCCATTAGCAAACTGTCGTTTTCTAAACATTTCATACTTCTCTCTTGTACATTTAATATATTCCTCCTAAGTGCAATTTCAATATCTAAGTTACTTTCATAAATAGTGAAGAAAAACATTCAGAATCATTCTTAAATATGAACATTTCGTATTAGACAATCGACGGTAAAATCAACAAACGGTCCTTAAGTATCCTATAGATATACGCAATTCTGTGCTTTGATGAACTCAATCGTAGATTTCAGTCGTCATCCTCTGTTGTCGCGCAGTTAAACTATTGCACATTTAAGCACTTTTGAATCTGTAGTGTAACGCTGGGCGAAAAAAAAACTTCAGAAAAGTAATTATTTTGTGAATAAGTGTGAAAATGTGTGTAAGGTTTGTGGTTGAAAATCATAATCTATAGCACTCCTGACCTTCAATGGAAGTTAGCACAAAGTCCCATCGATATTTATCCAGTACATTCAGAGATTATAGCACTGTAACCTAACACTCTCGTGTCTTTACGTATTAGTATAGATATAGATAGATTAGTATACATATAGATTGACTGGTGCTGGTTATTTTTTTAACAAAATCACATTATTAGTGTTTGCATTTAAATAATTGTATTGTCACACTTTATCTTCATTTCATCTACTGGCAAGTCCCTTTGACTTTTACATTCACTAGGAGGTCATCAAAAATACACACTACTTTCAATACCCCAAACAAATGTTGGTAGGTATCGTTTACATAATCATGCAAATAAATGGTCAGAGAATTTCAATTTATATCTTTGAATAAACAGGTATCAAATGAATTGAAATGGATTAATAAGTTTAAAAAAATAATACAATAACAATTAGAGAAAAATGCTACTAAATAGACTCTTGGTTAATTTAAGTTATAAGTATTTTCATTTGAAGTAAATAAATAAAAACAATGGAATTAATAAATGGTTGTATTTATTTCATTAATGTACAATATTAAAACAGGTCACTTTTCTGGTGAATTAATTAAACTTTTGATAAATTTAGACAAATACAGAAATGTTATTTAATACTCAATTACAAACACAATAAACAAAAAATAAAAAAGAGACATGGCAAAACATGCTAAATGGTTTCAATATCTATGTAATAAGTCCTATTTGTTCTGTTAGGTGTTGAGAGAACAAATATAAAAACTCAGTTGCCAACCTCAAAGTGCTAAAAACAAACATATTCTATATTTGATTCCATTAATTTTCTTCAAAAATACATTGCTCTTTTTTTCATATCTTGATAATATTCAAATTCTGAGTAGGTAAATATTTCATACTCAACTCATGTTCCTTATTAAACTCAAATTCGTCTGTGATGCTTTAAGAATAACGAATCCTGGAGGTCGTGTTTGAATTCCTGGAAGTAGATTCTGAGTAAATTTATTCAATACAACAGTTCTTTAAATACCAAGAATATCAGAAAAGTTGCTGTTCCATAACACAACATATTTTTAGATAGATAGATAGATAGATAGATAGATAGATAGATAGATAGATAGATAGATAGATAGATAGATAGATAGATAGAAAGGAATTTATTCTACAATTGGGCAAATGATGCCCGGTGGCAGAATACAAAATTACAATTTCAAATAAAATACTAAAATATAAAAAAATAAATATAAACAAACAAATTGACTTTGTCATTTCCTATATATGCAGATGGCATTTACATTCCTATACTAAACATTAAAATGCATATACACTAACACATAAATGAATAAACTTACATATTACACAAATATATATACATACAAACATATACACGTATATACATAGAGAGATGAAGGAACCCTCACATACACAAACAGAACTTAATCAGTCATATTCAGACGAAATGAAATCACTTCACTTCACTTCACGTCACTTCACTGCATTGCATATAACTTTATCTAAATATTAATTGTTCAGTTTTTACTGCAGACTACGCATAATCGCACCTTTCACTTCACTTCACTATGTTTTCACCCTATTGACTAATTTCCTATATTTTTTTCTAAAACCTCGCGCTGAGCAAGGAAAGGGCTCAAAAACTGTCGCAGGCAAATCGTTCCAATCTACTATAGTTCTGTTTACAAAGGAGAATTTCCCTACGTCCGTTCTTTGTATTCTTGTTCTAATTTTATATTTGTGATCAAATCTATTTAAATAATCTGGTTTATCTAGCCTTCCCCGAATTTCCTGCCATGCGGAGCAACCAACGTAAGATTTATACAGCGCGCAAAGTCGTGCCCTCTTCCTCCGGCGTTCTAATGATTCCCAATGCGCAGGTGTGTTCTTCCGAAATGTATATTTTGCCGCTCTGTTTTGTATCCTTTCTAAGCTCTTTTTAAGTCCTATTCTGTACGAATCCCAACAACTAGCTCCGTATTCCATTACCGGCCTAATAGCAATTTTTTAACGGCGGGCGTCCTCTTCCTTATAGCGTTGCTGACTAAATGACATCAGCTGTGTCTAAAGCAGAGACGCACTTAGTATGATAATTCAGTCAGGATGCGCATTATGAGAGTAACACAATCGGATAATAGCATTTTTCTGTCAAATCGAAACGGTTACATTGTTAAAAATTAGAATTAAAGTTAAAAATAACATGGAAATGTTTGTTGCTTCATTTGATGGCAGGATGTGTTCACACTAAAATGTAACTTAACCAGTTTTATTACGAATTAGCGAGAAGTTACGATTACCTTCTAAATTAGAAAAGAATGGAAGCAATCACTAAAATTGCTTGTCTCCTAAAGTACGTCACACACAGTCTACACGTCCGTCGCACGCATCTCACACAGATTGTAAGAGTTTTTGGTATAAAATAAAATATAAAAAAACTAAAAAGTACGTTTCAATTAATCATAAGAACAAACATTTTCCCACCATGCCTGTCATAATACAACTTTAATATTTGTCTACCAATTTTCCATTCTGTATGGCTGGATACTGAATAGAATTTCATGACTTCGTGTTGTCAGTTTGTGTTTTCCACCACCATGAAATAATTTTCCAAGGGTTGTGTAATATTGCCCAAAGATTTATAAAACGACCTTAGTGTAATATTATTTCTTTCGTTGGTATTTGTAAATGGTTAATCTCGAATATATTTTCGACCCTGAAGAATTCGTATAGCGGTATTGTCCATGTTTTATTGGCGAAAGGGTGGCATGCCTTCGGACCAGGTGCCAAAAACGTCTTCACGTGCCTCGTATTGCTTCTGCGCTTCGGCCTTTGCAAGCAACGATTGTATCATATAAAACACGAATGTAATATCTTTATTTCGGGGCCGCGGACCGAGAGGCGCGGAGACGTTGAGGGCGCCGCGAGGCAATATGCACGGGTGGCGAGGGCGGGGCGGCGGCGGCCGGCGGGGGCGGTTGGCAGGCGCGTTTCGCGCGCGCGATGGAGAGGTGGCACGTGGGCGTGGTGGTTCGGGGGCCCGCCGCCAGGGGCGCGAGTGACGCTGGCGGGCAGCCAGGGACCGCGCACGCTCCCGCCGAGGGGTGTCCAACGGCAACTGCCCTGAGGAAGCCTGCGACGCGACAGGCGGAATGCCGGCCTCTCGGCCAACGACGCGGCGTCACCCCGACAGCCGAGGTTGTTGTTTTTACACACATTCATTAATTTTAGATGGATTACATCGTTCAGTACAATTACTTTACAGATGTATTTTCAGACTTATTCTAGTTAAAGTATCTAAGCTAACTTAATCTCTACATCGAAGAGGATACTCTAGGGGAGAACTTCGGAGTTCAGAATCATGATTGACTAA
This sequence comes from Teleogryllus occipitalis, assembly GCA_011170035.1. Lineage (NCBI taxonomy): Eukaryota > Metazoa > Arthropoda > Insecta > Orthoptera > Gryllidae > Teleogryllus > Teleogryllus occipitalis. Next base: position 136,786 of record BLKR01000438.1, on the reverse strand, counting down.
AATTTTGAGGAAGACTTCAAAAGAAAATCTATTTTTTATTTGGGTGTGGGTAGGATTTTTCGGTACTTTGTAATGGGATGCTGCAGGTATGTCTCCTAGGTTTTGGTAGAAATTGTGTGATATTTGTGCTATTTGGTTTATTATTGTATTGATATTTAATTCTGAATGGAGTTGCTTATTACTTATGAACCAGGAGACATTTGTGATTAACCTTAAAAATTTATTTTGCATTACTTGAATTTAATTGACATTTGTGGGGGCTGCGTTTGTCTATATTGAGCATGCATAAAACAGTAGTGTTCTCATTATAGTTTTGTATATTGTTGTACTGTTTGTGTATGACAGGAATTTGTATTTATTGATTAGTGACCGAAATTGGAATAGTTTATTTCTTGCTTGTTTAATTCTGATATCTATATGGGTTTTCCAGGTACGTTTTGTGTCCAGATGAAGTCCTAAGTATTTATTTATGAGTTGTGATGGTGAGATCCAAGTGATGGGGGAGTTGTTTATTACTAGCGGAGTGGGGGAGGGAAACTTTCTGAGTGAGATGATTTTTGCTATTGTTTTGTCGGGATTGAGTTGAATTTTCCAGAGGCTTGACCAGGTTTCAATGTTATTTAAATGATTTTGAATTTGTGATCGGAGGTTACTTAGTGGGTATCCTGAGGCGAATAGGGCTGAATCGTCTCCGAATTGGAGTCACGGTGTCTTACGGCGTCCAAGTGTTGGCGAGAGATACAAACGAGTGGCGTTACAATCGCACAGACTTTCTCCCATTATTTCTAACGATTGCAATTTTCCAAAATTCAGGGAGTGCAACGAGGAGAGTTTTAAAAGATCATTTGTTCTTATTTTAGAGCAGTTTTGTTTACAAAATAATTGTTGAAAAATTGCCTATTTCGCGCAAAACTACGCCAAAACTACTCATATTTTCGAAAAATTGTACATGACCTCATTTCAAGATCTTTGAACATCATAGTTCATTCAGGTCGATCTTCATTCAACACCATCGATACTGTTTTGAACGGTTAATAAGATGACGTAGGTTTCATTTTCGTTAAACTCTCTGAATTTTCGAAAATTACAACAGTTCAATGTTTTCGGCATGTTTCCATAACTACAATATTGAAGATACAGATTTTTTCCTGAATAAATCTTTTCGTGCGTCTTGTTGCACGATCTGCCTATCATTTTAGGGGACTCTTAAGATGAGGTTGTTGTTTTGGCTGGGGTCGTCAAAATTACTCCACTCTCCCGCACATGCAGGGGGATTGGAAAGCTGGAGTTGTTTTGTGTTTTTTTAAGGAGGATACATTTTATGGCGATGTAGAGACGAAGAGACGAAAAGGATCAAATAGGAGTGGAAAGAAGGACGTGTGCGAAATATTGTAGTGTTTTATTGTTATTTTTATTGTATTTCTTAAAGATTTTTTTGTTTTTTGCGATTTAATTTTTTGTTGATATTTATTAGGGGAAGAGTGATGGGGTTGGGTTGTAGTGAAAGGGAGTATGGGATGCAGTGTACTGTTTCGTCTCGTTCTCGGTTGGTGGTTTCGACGGCCGCTGTGCGTCGGCATTGGTTTTACGTCATATGTCGACGTGACGTCGGTCTTGGCGGACTTTTGTCATTCGTCCTCTGCGTTCAAGTAGCTGGAGAGAGAAGTTGCAGCATATCCACAGGGTGTTTTTTACAGGAGTGTCTTGAGTGAAATTTGTTGTTGAAAGTTGTCGCGGCTGTGTAGCAACTTTTGAAGAGCGCGCCAAGGTGGCAGCGCTCAGCGGCGATCGAGGGAGTCGGCGGAGGCGGCGGAGCAGAAAAGGCGCCGCCCAATTCCAGAAGACGAGCTGGCCTGAGAACCAGCAGCGGGGCAGCGAGTCTGCAGCGCCGCCCGCTTTAAGAGCGGGCGCCGCCAGCCAGAGTGCAGAGCGCTAGTGTTTGGTTTTTGAGTGAAGTTGAGCGAGGAGATTTGTACCGTGTTAAAGTGATCGTTGGCCCGGCAAGATTATTGGTTTATTCTGTGATATTTATCGGTTGAACTCTGCTAGTTTTTGTTTCATCTCCTGGACTCTTGGTTTTCAATTTTGGCTGTTGTTTTCGGTACATTCCTTGGATTCTGGAAGTGTCCCTGATGTACTTTCTGTGTTGTTAATAAATCTGTGTTTGTTTAAAGCGTGTATTATTCCGAACATAACAAAAGTCAGATCAAATAAAATTATGTCGCCGAAAATGAGTAGTTTTCGCGTAATTTTGCATGATGTATAGGCAATTTTAAACAATTATTTTCTCAATTTTTTGTTACATTTTATCGTCAGATATACTTTGTTTCATCCAGAGACGATATGATCTGATGTCACAACAATTACTCGGTGTCACAAAACAACTGATATATTCTTTTCTAAAAGTAAAATAAAATTATTCATTCACTCATTGCAATGCGGGACTCATTGGACGCAGTTTATATACTGTTGATACAAACGATAAAAATAATTTTGTTTCAATGCTTTCATTTCATTTTTTAACTCTTGCGCTTTAACACTCTTCAAAAAAGAAAATTAAATATTTCACGGTAAAGCAATTCTTCGATAACATGAGGGATTAGGACATAATGTAAAAAAACAAGCGAATTCTTTCTTTCATTTCTAAGCATCATAACGTATCTCAAGATTTCCTCTTTTACTCAAAAACCTCCTCTTTTACCTCAAAAAATACAAATCATTATTAAGAAAAGTAATAAGAGAGACTAAAATCATGAAACAGGATCAAGATCTTTTGAACTCAAATAACAAAAACAAAAGCAATACGCAATATAAAAAAATACGACCAAATTAGCTCGAAACCTTCTTGATATTGTTTTAAAATGTAAAGATAGAGATATGAACGATCCAGCAACAGTGGCTAGTCTCTTTTACCAATACTTTTCGAGAATTGCTGCCGATCACACTAAGGGTCTTCAGCCACTTCAATATCAGACTTTTCCCAAAATTTTTTAGACATGTTCGTTTCCGAAACTTCTTCCTATGAAATTCTCAAAATAATTGGTAAACTAAAAAATAAATATTCGGCCGGTTTAGATGAATATCCTCATTGTTTGTTAAAAACGTGTTCCTGCCATTATACACCCGTTAAACGCATATATTAATGCATCATTATGAACTGGAACTTTTCCAGATATTTTCAAAACAGCTAAGATTAAGCCACTACAAATGGAAACAAGAATGAAATTCAAAATTATCGGCCATTTCTCTTTTCTCAGATTTTCCAAAAATATTAGAGACATTATTACGTACGAATGGAAACCTTTCTCAGTAAACACGACGCGCTTTCAGATTGCCGACATGGATTTAGAAAATCAAAATTTACGGAAACAGCCATATTTTATTTTCTTAAAGATGTCGCCTCATCATTGGATCGAAACGAAGCACCTATTGCATTATTTTTAGATCTTTCAAAACCTTTTGACGTCATTGATCATAACGTTTTACTTTCAAAAGTACCTTCATACGGAATCCATGATATTGCACTAGATTCGTTCATGAGGGTCTCAGCTCCGGGTGCCAGCATCTTAAACCATTAATGATCGTTTAAGACTTTAAATTTACTTGTCACATACAAGGTTCTAATCTCATTTAGAACTGAAATCCACTCTTATTCTTTATTGTAAAGCTAATTTTTAAAATGCACTAAGTTTGGTAACTATTCTATTCTCTTTTCAGATGAACGTTTTCTACACATACTTGGGAGTTTATTCTGTGACATTACGTATCTAAGGATACAGTAATGAGCTGGAACTGACCGGGAGGCGATAGGACGTTGCGATCGAGCCATAGTGCCTCCTCAGATGTTCTTGGATCAGATTCATCGTCACAGGTAACCTGTCGCTCTGCCACTAACCTGTACACTGTTCACTTTAACCACTGAGGACAGGAGTACTGCGCTAAAACTTATGCAGTAAAATCAATCTACACCGGAACCTGTACAAGCCGGAAACCTACCTCAACCGGAAAATTTCTCCGGCCCGTAAATTTAAATGGCATTTTACACAGCATAAAACGAAACCTCTTCAACGCGCAAACGGAACTGTTTTTCGTGTCCTACAAGGGAAAATAGTAGTATATGCAATTAGTTTATAATGTTATTTTCTATTGCAATAGAGTTAGCATGAGTACATGTTTCGAAAACGAGTGACGTTAGGAGCGAGTTTTCTAATTTGTACGAATGCAATAAAGCAACATTAAGAAACGAGTTACATACGCTATTTTTTTGTATAACAGCATTATAAATTTATATGAGAATCATACTTTATTTTGCGAAAAAAATATCTTTTGGCATCTCGGGTGTTTAACATCTGTGCGAAAACGGTGGTCGACTTTTACCACAATTCTCTTCCTGGGTTTGGCTGAAAGTATGATGACTCAATCATTCGTGCCGTAAAATCTAATATGTCATCATTTGTGCTGTAAAAGGCCCTTTTATGATCGATTTCTTGGAACAGAAAAGGTCGTTTATAATCCTCGTATACAAAAAAATCTTAATAAAAAGTAATTCCTATAAATTTAATGCAATTGGCGCAAAATATTTTTAATGAACTAAAGGCATCTGCAAGCTTGTTTTAAATTATCTGTCCCGGTGACACGTGATTTGAATGCGGCAGCCGGACATTGAAGGAGAGGGGCTTCAGCTGTCAGCGTAGAATTCGGCCTGGGAGTACTTGTCTCTCAAGGCGTAGACAGTAGGGGAATTCCCTCTCTCCCGACTCTGTGAGCGTAGGAAGGTAGCAGTCGAATTGCAAACAGAAAATTTTCCCGAAACATTTTTGTTACGAACAATATATGATTAGTTAGCAACATAAAGAAATTTACAGCAGTAGTGTCCATATTAAATGCTTGTTTAAAAAAGATTACATATTTATAATCCCTAGACGAACAAATAGATAAAATGTTATTAAATTATTTAAAGTATATTGCGACAATGGAGGATAGTGATAATTCCGAAATTTATCCCAACTAGACTTGTCTTTAAACTGGAAACTCGCATTCCCACACTGCCTTATTTTACGTGGAGAGACTCAGGCCATGAGACCTGCTCTTCCGTCTGACCACGCAAATTTCACTACGCTCCTTTCTCCAAATAGGGGAGAAAGATGGTAATACTTGGGCGATGAAACAGGCAAATTTGAATTTAACTCAGAAACTTCATTTAGGCTTGAGGATCTTTTACATGCAATAAGTCTACTAACATGGGACAGCCGGCTTTACTTCCCCTCCGAATAAAAAATCCACGGCTTTTATCGGGTTTGAACCCGCGAAGTTGGGTAAAACATTCCGACACGCTGACGGTTACATCATCGCCACCGCGGACTTTGGCCACCCCTGTGCGCCGCGTGCATCCATTACACGCGCTCTTCCACAACGCAAGTTGGCGCGTGCGCTGCCTCGCGTGCGTCATTTGTTAAAACGCGTGTCTTCTGCCTCCAGCGAACACGGCGGCTTGGCCGCGCGCGCACAACTCGTCTTCGCACTCGCGGACCATCGGCATCAACCGCGCTCGCCTTCTATGACGAGCGGAATGGAATCCAGTGCATCGGGCTTTGGCTCGCTGGAAATACTTCACTCCAGAGGACTCTCAATTGCATTCGCCAGTAAAATAGCAGCCATTCAGAGAACAACGATTGGCCGGTATATGTTCATCTGATTCCATAAATCCTTGGTCTTCCTCATCTCGTAACGCTAGGGTATCATTCTAACACGCCTTCGGAACGGTCACAGCCATTTCTCCCACGGATATCTCCCCCGCGGGGCCCCACCCCCTATATGCGTATACTGCAAAATAGATTTTACGGTGGAACATGTTCTCTTGCACTGTGGTAAGATAAAAGAGAGCCGGCGAAGGCACCACCTTGCCAGCTCCCTACCGAAGATTCTTAGAAATGACGAATCTTCTCTCTGCAAGCTTTTTAGCTTTTTACGAGAGACGAACTTCACCACCCTCCGCCGAGCCCTGCCACGATCCACCTCGCACGCCTCTCTCCGACACTCCCGCCTGCCCCGCCCCGCTCCGCTGCCACACCCCGCCACTCTCCCGCCACCCTCCGCCAAGCTCCACCACGATCCGCCACGCCCACCCCCCGCATGTCATGTCACGCGCCGCACCCGCGGTGTTGGCAACGGGACTTCTATCATTTCCCATTTGCGCGTGACGGCCGCGGGGTCGGGCTGGCGCGTGGCGGGCGACTAGTGTGCCGCAGCCCGGGCGGCGGGGGAGCGGGGGGGTTCGATGCATTACCAAGGGGCGTGTTCGAGTGCAGCCGGAGCAAAACACGCATTCTTTTTTGCTAGTTAGAGCGGCAATAAGGCCTAATGGCGCGCTCATTAGCGCTGTCCACGGCGACGAGGCGCCGCTGTTTTGCGCTACCTGCCCGTCCCGCCTCCTGCCCCGCCCCCTGCCCCGCCCCCCTGCCCCTCCCTCCTGCCCCGCCCCCCTGCCCCGCCCCCTGCCCCGCCCCCTACAACCGCCCCCTGCCCCGCCCCATCGCCCAATCCGCTCCGCCCCGCTGCTCACCACTGCTCCCCACCGCTCTCCGATGACCATCTCCGCGCTCAGGGAGCTTTCGCCCTATTCACCACATACAACTTCTTGGCACTGGTGTAAACAGAAAAACATCAGTGAAATGGAATCATCTAAGGAATGGATTCGTCATGCATATTCATTTCCCCATACATTTTCCCAAATTTCTCGTACGTGTACTTCTAGAGGTGAGGTTTTACTCTTTACATTTAAAAAAATGTTTTATATTAATTTATTTGGTCCCTTCTCATACATAAAACTGTCCTTTGCAACTTGTAGCACACATTCATCAATACGTGAAGGTTTTTTTTACATTTTATCAAAAAAAATATTGAAACGTTTTCTCAATAAGTTTAAAAAGGTGGCATATTTAATAACAAGAATTCAAAAGATGTACAAAGACGTTTCGGCAATTGTTTCTATCATTAAACAATCTGCAATTAACATTTAAAACTAATCTGCAATCAAATTATAAAATGCAAAATATTATACTACAATAGAAACAAGAATATAGCACACTTTCTTCTACTAAAAAATAACGGAATATCATTGTGATGCATATATTGTTGGTATTTATACTTTAAGGAAAACATATTGTTAAGAATTTTAATTGGCTTCGTGCGGTCTATCGCACCAATCTAACGGTTACATAACTGGTATTGTTGTGTTTCAAGATGAACTGACAAAGGGGTTATTAGTTAATACCAAGTACTGAACTAACAACCGTCGTATTTTAAAATATTCTGTATAAAAATATTTGTAATGAAATTCATGAAGTACCTAGCTCATTTTTTGTTTTATTCCCATTTCTTTCTCGATAATAAAATAACGCACTCCCTGCAGATTCACTCGTTGCGTGAATAGGGGGAGGGGTATTGGGAAGTTAAGCTCAGAACGTTTCATATTTTATATCGCATTCTTGGCAGGTTTCTCCCAGTCCATAATTACCCATCATCATTCTAAATTATATCATCACCAATCCATCAAAACTAACCTCAAGCATGACAGAAAACGCTTTGGAAATGAAGATTATAAGAAAGATTAGCCCTAAAAATCATACCAGTGGAACATCTCTTAAGCGCTCACTATTGGTTGCAAAGAAAAATGGCAGTTGTTACAGGTGGTCCCTTTCTGGAGGCTACGTGAATACAGAAGCGGACATTATTTCACTATTTGCAAAAAGTTGGGTATGCTTCTTTTCTCAACTACTTAATTTTACTTGAACGTTAATCCTTTGTGCTCTTAGCAGCTACATAAAATCACATATTGTTCTGTAAAAATCTCAATGTAATCGACAAAATCTTTTGAAGCGCGTTCAATTGCTCACAAATTACACGCATACTTTGGGGCGGAGCTCTTTTGTAGCCAATTTGGTGGTGTAAATACCCAAGGAATGCGAGGTAATCAGCGAGTACCAAATAGTGATGTCACATTCGTCGGCCGAATTCCTGTTGATACTGTTGCTTCAATCGTTGCATCAGAATCACCTGCAGCCAATTACATCATATCGATACTTCCGCATACTTTAAAAATGTACACTCATTGAGCAAAAATTAGGAGTCTTAATTTTAGAAATCAGAATAACTACATTTTGTTTATGATTTTCAAAACATTCCAAGTTTTACGTCATCAACGTTCAATGTACACGATCATACAAATACCTAAATATGAGTATGGAAATGGATTTATCGAAATTTCGCAGATTAATACGATTGAATTATTTCCATACCTTTCGTTTCTGCAATGTTATGAATTCATGATATTCAGAGATGATTTGTAGTAAATGGACAACAAACATTTTCACGATAATTAATTCAGATTCATTCTCACTAAATACTCGATTTCGTGCATACAGATATGCTGAACACAAACCGTTAAAAAACGCCTTCCGGGTTCTTCTTCCATCTTTGAGAAAACTCCTTGAAAATAACGAAGAATGCATTTAAAGACTCGCTTCGCTCTCTTAATCCATATGCATTTCCAAAGCACACAGGAAATGAAAGAAAACTATGCATCACCACTTAGTGATGGGAGAGACATCTGTGGTTTTCATAAGATACTCAGGTACTCGGGAAAAATAAAAATAATTAAATATTTATTTAAAAAAAGGAAACAGTTTCGATGTTGACTCAGAACTGCAAAAAAATGATTGTTATTCCGCCTGATCTCATATTGTATGTGCCGACTGAATGTTCGCATGCAGAGCATCTCTGCTTATAACTCATCTCACATCGAGCGATAGCGAGGCTCTAAGGTAGAGACATTTCGCTATTAAGTAGGTTTTTCAGGTGAAGCAAAATATAATCAAGAAACGCTTGCCATGGCTATTCATCCGTGTAATCCGATCGTATGAACGATCTGGATACGCACATAAATTTAGATTCTAAATTATTTAAATTCACAGCGAGTGGTACTAAAACAGCACATACTATCTCGTAAATGCAAGGAAGAAAAATTTGTAATATACTAGAGGAGAAAAGAACACAAATGAATTACCGGCTCGATGGAGCTGCAAAATGTTTGCACATTTCTGCACCGAGGAAACTGCATTCTCTCACCGTTGGCTCATTTTCAAAACAAGAGCACATGTACGAGGATATTTTTGAAAAATCTATTTTTATTTTATTTCTAAAAAATAAATCTTATTTTAAAAATACAATAAAAATTCAAAAATAAAAAAAACAAAAATAAAAATTCAAAAATAAATAAAAATAAAATATAAATAAAATAAAAATAAATACAAAAATTCAAATCCAAACATACAATACAAACACAATACTAACACACAATACAAATACAAATGAACAATACAAATACACAATACAAATACACAATACAAATAGAATTACACAATACACAATACACATAAACATTTACTCGCTAACGCTAACGCTCAAAAAATATCCTATATTTTTTTCTTGACAAAAAAAGCATTTCTCCATTTCTAGTGCTGAATTTTTCCATTTGCATTGAAATGAAATAATTGAAAATGCATAAGCAATAAGAGGGATATACCCTAATCCAGAAACGAATATTATTTCGAAAACTAGCTGGAATCCTCTGTGTCGCCCGGATATTTAGCAATCGCCCTGCCCCTCCTCGCCGTGCTTATTTGCTACAACCATCTTTGCTACCATAATCGCGGCCCCTGCCATTGTTGCTATGGACACGTGTATTGCATTCGTCCCGCAAAGTTCCAGTAACAATTTTGATTTTCAATTAATAAAATCAAAATGCATTTGATAGGGAATTTTATAACTTTCGAAAACGTTTAATTAGCGTTGATGAATTTACACACTTTTTTCGGGATGTTTGCGTTAAATGGAGAGAGAGAGAGTTTTTACAAAATCTCACACAGTAACTATTGTGTTATTTCCAAACAATAAAACAAACTTTTTTCATAAAAGGGAAAATAATTTGATAAAAAAGTTGCCATAACGTTATGCGCACCATGAAACATTCTGCTTTTCTGTGAAAACCGCGTCGAAATCGGTTCAATCATTCTAGAGATTACACCGGACAAACAAACAAAAATCACACAATCATATCGTATCTAAATAAGCAGGAGGGATTATAAATAGTCAGTTGTTTTGAAATCATAGACAGACGTTTTGTTTGTATAGATATTAAAGATTATTTTTAATCTTTAAGGTCTGTTAATAACACAAATTCAAATGTAGAGAAAAACTGAGAACAAGAACTAATCTACTGAAAATATGAGGAAAAAAGAACTTTCTTAAATGATTTTGGAGAGTTGTGAGCCGGTACATATCGTCTCTAATGAGTGGATCGCTGAGTATGCTACTGATATCTTCGCGTAAATGTTATAAAAATCAGTTTCCGTTAATGCAATATATTAGAATGTGACAACTATTCTATATTCAAGTGTATAAATGGTAGGAATAACAATAGAAAGCTGACAAGGGTGAATAATGAATTGCGACGCTTTTTCCTATTAATTCAGGCAATTTGAAAGAATAACGAAGAAGTACATTCTACAAACAATTTAAACTGCCGAATAAACTACACGATTCACGTTTACAAACAAAGTAAATGCGATTTCATCAAACAATAAACATGGGTGTTAATAGTATTGTATCATTAAGCACGTAAACAAATTAGCGCAGAAGCTCTCTAAATAATGGATGCGTGCGGGTGGCTTGCAAAACAAGTTAGCCTGTTAGGGATTAAATTATTTACTTATTCGTTTACACAAAAAATCCTGACCTGCGCTACGGACGATTTGTCATTTGCAATCGAAAAAGATACACAAAACACAACTAGCACGTGTTTAATTGGTAGACCTCATTGCAATTCTTGAGTAAAGTCTTCAAAAATCTCGAGGAATCTCGCAGATGAGTAAACAAGTCTTTTCATAATGGCTTTAAACATTAGTGTTCATTCGCGAGTGTTATATACTTATGTGGGGGAAAATAGTGGTTGCGATTTCTCTCTCAAAAGTGAAGGTTTCTGTAACAATTTAAAACAGTTCTGCATGGATTTTGTAAATGAATGTACAGAGCCCATTTTCTGAAATGATGCAATGTTTGTCTTGCTAGAATTAAAATGAGTATCCAAAGGAAAGGCAGGACGAAAATTGCAAACTTTATTTGTAGAGAGCGTGTTCTGTGACATTTAACAAATATTGATCGGCAACTCAAGTGTCTTCCACAGGAAGCCGCGTGTATTTGTCCACGCAGCCAATACTCCCATTCGCGTGGTGGCGGCCAAACCACGCAGGTTTGATGGATTGATTGATTTTTTCGTGTTTCCGGGCGCGTCAACTGCTTTGGTCATTAGTCCCGTTAGTGTAGGGCATGTTTTTTTTCTCGGGAGATGGCGGTGATCGTCCCCCGCTAGATGGCAAGATCCGGCGCCGACCTACCGTTGGCTAATGGTTTCCCCCTAACAAGGACTCTCCCATCAGCGGGGCACCGCCCCAGCCGGGACAAGCTCTAAGCTCCCGACCGGTCTCCCGGAATATGTGGTAGTATAGTGCATGTCAATGTGTGTGTAAGATGAGAGTATAGGACAAGGAAGAGGAAGGAAAGATCGCGCGCTGTCCGTGGCCCGTTTGTTAGGGTACTGCTCCGGCATTAGCCTGGTGTTGATCGGAGAAACCACGGAAAACTACCGATCAGAGCAGCGGGCTCTAGAATTCTCCTCCAGGCAGCGACTGAATTCGACCTAGCTGGAAAGCTAGTGTCGAAAATCCTGCCGCCGTCAGGATTCGAACCTAGGACCTCCCGGTCAGAGGCGCTGCAGTGATAACAGTTGATGCACTAAGCTACCGCTCCCGGTCCAAAGCACGCAGGGAAGAAGCACATCTGACCAGGGACGTCTCAGCATCTATTAAGAGAAGACCCTGAAGAGAAAACATTGTAATGTTGTGGTGAAAAGAGTCCATGTTGCGTCTCAAAATCCATCATAGTGGGTGACCCTAATTTCCAAAAAGTGGATAAATCGACTTCCTATTTCGTAAATGACTTCCTCTAATATTAATTTACAAAATCGTTCCAGCAGCATCCTCCTCTGCTGCGGGTGCGGTAACCTCCGGGCGGCGTTCATCGTCCGAGGACCCGCGTGGGGGCAGAGCGATGGGGCGTCTGCGGCGGCCAAGTGATTTCCTCTACAGGGGCTCTGGCCGGCTGATCCCTCGTCTTGGGCCAGACCTTTGGGCAGCGTCGGTCGCGCGTAGACAGAAGGGATGGCGACCGCGGCAAAGGACGGTGATAACGTGTCTCACACCCGCGGTTAATAGAGCAATCGATCTTACTGATCGGTACTTGATTCCGAGACAGTCTCCTAACTGCACTCACTTGGTGCGTATATATGGACAGGGAGAGATGGCTCAGGGCATCAATTCGGGAGAGGTGGCTCAGTGCATCAACAGATGTCACCGCAGTGCCTCAGATCGGGAGGTCCAAGTTTGGAGTCCCGACGGCGCATGGTGTGTAATTTCGGCCATCTAGGTGGACATAATTCAATTTTCCAAAGTACTCAAATGAATTAAGTTGGGTATTTGTTTGATTTTAGAATGTCCATAGTGTGTGAATTGCGTATTGTTTTTCTTCTGCATCGCCTGAGGCGGCAGTAGAACGAGTTCAAACTTGCACGATCTCGGGCTGACACCGCGCGGCTCTGTCAGTCGCATTTCAGTACATCTCGTGTTGGAGACCAGTGCTCATCGCCTTCTACTCACAAAGAGGTAGTGATAAAATAATTGTGTTTTTGGGTGTTTCTTCTTTTTATTAGTGCCTAAAGATAAGCAAAAAGTGTCTGCGATTGCTCATGGGTTTTGTTTGAAAAAGTAAGTAATTTTAGTTCTGCTTTCGCGCCATTTTACAAATGTATCTAGACTTTCAATACAGAGTTTACAGGAGTTGACGTTTGTGACTATGTAGGTATTAAACCTTATTCATTTGGCTATGTGAATCATGAAAGATCAGCTGCGCATACCTGCGCACTCACGAGTTTTTAATTTTCTTTCGCAGTGGAGCGCTTGATTTCACGGAGGACGCTATTTCATGTATGGTGTGAAAGCTCCACGGAAGCAAGGTATGACGCCGTGCTATCGTATGTTTTACACGAATTAGGTGAGGAAACTATTACCGACACTTCAATTATGCCCATAAAAATTTAAATTAAAATTTTTTGTCGGTTTATCACCAGAAAATGGAAAAAATGTGCTTGGCATAAACAGCGTTTTCTAGAAAATTACTCATCGTGGCCGCAGGAAGACATCAAATTTTCAATAAATTTATCGACAATTGCTCCAAGTACATCACAATTAGATGATAATACTAGAGGCGTTGGCCGTCCAGTTAAGCCATTTAGTTCGTGTGGCTCTAGAGCTAAAGGACGGAGAGTAAAACAGCTCTTATGTTTGTCCACAGAAGAATTGGGAACAGCTACCGGAATAAAATTAAGGAATGAAGGAAAAAGAGATTCCTCGAACAAAGTGAAGGAACTTGTACTTGCTTCTCCTAATAGAGGCACAAAAATTAAGAAAGTTCGGAGATCGTTGCATCAGGAACCATCTTTACTCTCTCCAGAACAAGTACTCGCTCTAATGATGAGTACGAATTTGTCTACTCGGCAATATTTACGAATACGAGAGCAAGCCGAAAAAACAAATTGTAAATTATATCCACCGTATTACAGAGTTAAGGAAGCAAAAGTCATGTGCTATCCAGGAGGAGTGAAAGTGACAGAAATATCTGCTGAGATACCTCTAGAGTCAGCTATTGACCATACAATTCGTCGTTTGTGCGAAATCCAAGATATCAGAGAGAAATTTCAACTACAATCTAATGCTATTTTTAAAATTATTATACAATGGGGTTGCGATGGTTCAGAGCAAAACAAATACAGACAAAAGTTCAGTGAAGAAAATTACACAGACGAAATTTTGTTTAGTGTGTCTATGGTGCTAATACAAATGCAGACAGTTGAAATACAATCAACAAATTGTTAATTTGCTAGACATTGATCAACAAGACACTGAAGAAGAACATGGCATCACCTCATCCGAGGATTCAACGGATGGCGACTGAATGTAATAATTCTCTTTTACTCTAATTCTTTCATTTGTTTCCATAGTGGCTGATCTATATTTTTATTTTCTTCTTGAAATATTAAAAATTAATACTGAAAATAATTAGTTACATTTACTTACTGTACATACATTATTTTATGTTTCATTGGCATTTTTCTGTGTCAAGTCGTGAAATGCGCGATTTTTTATTATTGCAAAAACAATAGTTGCAGTCAAAACATTTTAACAAAACTTGTTCCATGTATGAGAATTATCATTTATTTTCAATATATGCTAGCTAGAACAGTAAACAATCCATACTTTTGTAGTTTCTGAATTAAGTCCACCTAGATTGCCAAAATTATACACTGTGCGGCGGCAGGATTTTCAACACAAGTTTTTTCGGCTAGGTCGAATTCAGTCGCTGTCTGAAGAATTCTAGAAGCCCGCTGCTCTGATCGGTAGTTTTCCGTGGTTTCTACGATCAAACCAGGCGAATGCCGGAGCAGAATCTTAACAAATGGGCCACGGAGGGCGCGCGATCTTTCCTTCCTTTCCTAGACTTATCCTCACCCTTTACACACACACTACACTACCACACGTGCCGGGAGACGGTAAGAGAGCGTAGAGCTTGTCCAGGTTAGGGCGGTACCCCGCTGGTGGGAGATACCTAGTTAGGGAAAACCCGCTAGCCGATGGTAGGTCGCCGTCGCATCTCGCCATCCAGCGGAGGAAGATCACCGCCACCTCGCGATGACAAACATACACTACACTTACGAGACCAATGACGCTAGTAGTTGACGCGCCCGGAATCACAACCCATCAACCTTATTTATGGGCTACTTGACCCTCTCCCTACGGCGGAACGTCTGGTTCAGGGGCGTCGGCGGACGATTCGCCGCAAGGCGTTCAGATTCCCCGCAACGGCGACCTCGCGGGAGGCCCGGGAATCACAGGAGTCGCTGGAATCGCTGGAATCGCTGGAATCGCGGGCGTCGCGGGCGTCGCGGGCGTCGCGGGCGTCGCGGGCGTCGCGGGCGTCGCGGGCGTCGCGGGCGTCGCGGGCGTCGCGGGCGTCGCGGGCGTCGCGGGCGTCGCGGGCGTCGCGGGCGTCGCGGGCGTCGCGGGCGTCGCGGGCGTCGCGGGCGCCGCGGGCGTCGCGGGCGTCGCGGGCGTCGCGGGCGTCGCGGGCGTCGCGGGCGTCGCGGGCGTCGCGGGCGTCGCGTGGGCGTCGCGCGTCGCGGGCGTCGCGGGCGTCGCGGGCGTCGCGGGCGTCGCGGGCGTCGCGGGCGTCGCGGGCGTCGCGGGCGTCGCGGGCGTCGCGGGCGTCGCGGGCGTCGCGGGCGTCGCGGGCGTCGCGGGCGTCGCGGGCGTCGCGGGCGTCGCGGGCGTCGCGGGCGTCGCGGGCGTCGCGGGCGTCGCGGGCGTCGCGGGCGCTGCGGGCGTCGCGGGCGGCGCGGGCGTCGCGGGCGTCGCGGGCGTCGCGGGCGTCGCGGGCGTCGCGGGCGTCGCGGGCGTCGCGGGCGTCGCGGGCGTCGCGGGCGTCGCGGGCGTCGCGGGCGTCGCGGGCGTCGCGGGCGTCGCGGGCGTCGCGGGCGTCGCGGGAGTCCGTGCTGCCGAGCCCGCCGTCGCGAGAAATCTGAATGCCTCGCGGCGAATCGTCCGCCGACGCCGCTGACCCCCCTCCGCGCTCGGTCTCTCCTCCTACGGTCAGGCGGCCCGCAATCGCGCACCCGCAGTTTCTCAGGGTCCTCGCCGCAAATCTGGTCCCGAGCGTTTCGTGGACCCTCGACCCCGCCGACTTGGGCCTAGTACCATTGGCCTAGGATGTACGGGTGGGGCAGCGATCGTTCATTGGCGGTTTCATCCTTGCAAATTTTAATATTGAACTGAAATTTGGAGGTGACCGGGAAGGGGTAGGCCCTCCGAGCGACACTACATTCTCAACATCTGGCATGAGGATGCGCCCTCCGGATGTTGCTGGCTTCGGTGAAAGTAACGCTACCCTCGTATACTAACACACATGTAAAGCAAGCTGCGCCCTGAAAAGTGCAATATTCCAGGCTTTCTTCGCTATCGCCATCGTCAATGTTAAAGGAAAATAAGCGAAAAATCGAGCCTCGGGGACGGTCGCCTTACATTATGTATTTTACTGATGAGCCTTTGGTTTCAAAAGTGTAATGTTCGTTGGTTAGCTACTGAGTGTTAACAATAATAATGCAGGATAATCCAATTATGGTCTTGCAAATGTGTTGATGGAAGGGGTTTCAGGGTTGATGGGTGGTTGTTTAATGGTGAATAGCAAAGAAAATGAAAGGGTTTTTACGCGGCCTTAGAGTTGAAAGAGGAAGCCGTTCTCAGGTACGTCATCTCTGGCAAAGGTTTTGTGGATTCTCAAGAAGAGAGATGGGTCTTTCTAGTAGAACGGATGATGCGTTTAGGACAGAAGGTAGTCTGAGGAAGAAGGAAGATTTGAGTTCGTGGGTGATTGCGAATATTGTACGAGTAAGTATTCCGAGGCCTTTGTGAAATTGTGAGTTGCATACAAACCAGGGTGGATTGGTTATTTTTCTACGGAATTTATTTTAGAATGTCTAAAAAGCGTGGAGATTGGATGGAGATACTGCGGATCTAATCCTATAACATTGATAG
Source organism: Teleogryllus occipitalis (assembly GCA_011170035.1). NCBI lineage: Eukaryota > Metazoa > Arthropoda > Insecta > Orthoptera > Gryllidae > Teleogryllus > Teleogryllus occipitalis. The sequence continues at coordinate 120,029 of BLKR01000438.1, read as the reverse complement.
TTTTGCATCGGATGATGAGATTGGTTTTAGTAGGTATGCTCTGTTGAGTAACGGGTAGACATGCATTAATTTACCGTATGCTTTTTGTTGGATGTGGTTGATACGGAAGGTGAGTCGTCGACACGAAGGACACCTAGGTATTGTATGGGTTGCGAGGGAGACTGCAAGGGGATTGTTGTTTGAGTGCGTTAAGGGAGGTATATTTAGGTCAACAAAATGAGAAGATTGTTGTTTGGATCTGCAGGATGTAGGACTTTGAAGTTTATTGTAGGTTGCAGACAGCGATATGTACGTCACAAAACAATAGTGAACAGAGCGGGGATGTGAAGAGTGCACTGTAGAGAGACGTGTGTTGGGAGAAGTTCCGCTGTTTCTTCCACCTCCGCGCGTTCGTCCTCGACCCTCCGAGAGGCAGGGTTGGGTCCTTACCTGCGCACTCGTAAGCAATGCGCTGGAGCTCCGCTGCCGGACTCGCTTTGTGGGCCAGCTGCCGCGTCCGCGCCCCTCGGATGCCGTGCCAATTCGAATCCCGTGCGCTGCCAATTTCCCAATGGAGCCGCCTACGCTTCCTGCATCTTCGTCTTCCCATTACCTTGTTTCCCGTGCGCGCCTGCAGCAGTTCCTCCCCATCAGCGCCGAAGGCCCCCTCCTCCAACTGCTTCGATCGCCGTCGCCCTTCGGGCACTCACATTCCCCCGGTGCCCCCACCCTCTTTACACTGGCCGTGGCTGAAATCCCCCTCGGCCGCGTGGCCCTGCTCGCCCCATGTCGCCCACCACCCCCACCGCCCCTTTCGGACCATGTTGCCCCCCGCCACGTCACCCCGTCGCTCCCTCCACCCGGAATTCCCCACGTCATTGCTAGACACCTTCTGTCGCTCCCCGACACCTCCTGTCGCTCCCCGTCACCTCCTGCCGCTTTCTGTCGTCTCCTGTCGCCCTCGTCACAACCTATCCCTCCCCGTCACCTCGTACCGCTCCCCGTCACCTCCTGTCGCTCCCCGTCACTCCTCGTCGGCCCCTTGCCCGCCAGCCCCGCTGTGTGAATGCCGTAGCCACCGCCATTGCCACCCGCCAGCGTCGCCTCGGGCGCGCGCTCGCTCGCCCGGTCGGCCGCCCGCAGCCGCGTGCGCTGCGCGGGGAAAGGGGGCGGGGCGGCGCCCGGGGCGCGGGGACGGGGCGCGGGGCGGCGCGGCCGGTAGGGCGCATGGCTGGGCGCGATCCCCCCGTTAAGCAGATCAGCCCAATTGCATTAAGGCCCTACGCTCCGGGCGCACGGTCGCTCTGACAGGTGCGCGGCGGCGGCGGCGGCGGCGGCGGTGGAGGCGAAGGCGGCGCCGACCAGATCCGGCCATGACGCACCCAGAAGCACCCTCCGCCGCCCCCAGTGGCCACCAGCAGCGATAATCCTGCTGCTCAACAAAAAAACTAGCACGCACTCTCCTCGAGAACACCAAAATAATACATTCAAGTTACATTGCAGTATTCATGAAGACTCTTTTTGTTCAAATATTTACTTTTATTATGTGTATTAGAGAGTATTGTATTTGTTGTATTTATTTGGTGTTTGTTTACGAAGTAACAAGTCAGTAGGAGGGAAACGTGGGTCGTCAATGTGTGCCGCAGTCAATATTACGTTGAGTGGTTACGGCAATCATTTTATTCATCTTAAATCGTTGAAATACTGAAAGTTCACTGCGCAGATTTAAAAGCACACGCTCTGAATGTGAAAATGCTTATCTGCAGTTCTCCTGCAAGCACAATTTTTTGATATTTTTTATTTGTATATTGAAGGTGATCCCCAAATCCATAATTTATCAGCAAATTTTCGGTTGTGAAGTCACAGTGATAGCTGATCAATTTGTACAGATCATGCTCTTCTTTAATACTGTTTTTAAATTGTAATAATGTGTTATACTCTAAACATTTTGTCGGGGGCAAACAAAAGAAATGTTCTGGAACGAGTAGATGATATTTGTTCCCGAAAATACTGGCGAATTTTTAGATACATGTAATTCGTTTTGTAATTGTCTGTGAAATTTCCTGTCCTTGAACGTTATTATCAGTTTTTATTTGAATACATTTGGCGTGTGTTGAAAGATGTTTGCATGTGCGAGAGCACGCGAGGGCGTCCGCGAGAGCCAGCCCGCACCCGCAAGTGCGAGCGCGCGGCAGCTCGTGAATCGCGACCATGCCATTGTGCCGTATCAATACCACTCGCGCATCATAAAAGTTGCAATGCGGATGGCCCTCTGCGCGCCTGCCGCCACTGAATGAGAAGGAAGCGACGCGATTACGGAGGGAAATCAAATTTACGGCGGCCCCCGGCGCGCGGTAGGCGCAGCGGCGGCGGCGCGGGGGCGGCACGGGGAGGGGGCGCGGCGGGCGCGGAGGGGGTGGCGAGGGGCCGCGCGGGACGCACTCCTCGAGAGCCCGGCCGGCAACCAGCGCCCCCAAGCGCACGACCCCGCACCCACGCCGCCCCCGCACCCGCCCTGCCCCCGCCCCGCCCCTGCCACCGCAGCCCTCGCCACTGGCCCCGTCACTAACACCGTCCCCTCCGCCCGCCCCAAGTCCGTCCCCACGCCGCTCCCACGCCGCTCCCACGCCGCTCCCACGCCGCTCCCACGCCGCTCCCACGCCGCTCCCACGCCGCTCCCACGCCGCTCCCACGCCGCTCCCACGCCGC
>BLKR01000438.1:97835-117241 GCA_011170035.1 Teleogryllus occipitalis | reverse complement strand
GCTCACCCTCGCCGCGCACCACCGCGCGCCACGCCGCGCACCCCACACCGCCCACCCACGCCGCCCACCCGCCGCTCACCCGCCGCTCACCACCGCCGCTCACCACGTCCGCACCCACGCCGCCGCACACACGCCGCACACACGCCGCACACACGCCGCACACACGCCGCACACACGCCGCCCACACGCCGCACACACGCCTCACACACGCCGCACACACGCCGCACACATACCGCACACACGCCGCACACACGCCGCACACACGCCGACTCTCCCGCCACCGCCTTCGTCCCAGCCTCCAGCCTCGCATCCACCGCATGCAACAGCAGATGCTTGTGATCTGTACGAAAGGTTTCGGTGTAGTTCGTACCTCACGTGGACGCTGCAGATTATGAGCCCTTCAGCGAACCTGGGCTACGTGTCAGTCTTCTTTCGCCCCCGGCATCCGTTAAACCGCCACTCCGACTCCCCTCCGAAGCCTGGAACCTGCAAAAAATCCATGAATTTTATTTCGACTCATCCAAAGCCTTAGCGAGTCACGGACATTTCCTACACTAATTTATGAAACTTTGTTTACAACATTGAACGATAGCACAGGCACACAAAAAGTAGTGCTGCTAGAGAATGGCACTGACGTTCTTGTAATAGAATTTTGTAATTTCCTTGGTGTGGACAAGCTTTACGGTCTTGCCCCATCCTCTTGCCAACTACATCTATCCCTGTCAATAGTATATTTTTTTGAAATTTTCTAAATTTTTCGGTTTCCTAATAGTAGAACCAAAATTTTTACTTTAAGAATATTAAAGGAGAATAAAATCTCGTCATAAATGACAATTTTCATTGAAAAACCTGAAGCCGTTTTAAAGAAAATGATGTTTAAGCGTTACTGTCTGCGAAATTTGAAGCTCTTTTTCACCAAAAATTTCTGTTCTTTTTTCGAAACACATCAATTAAAGTAATTTGAAATACTTTAACGCAAATGCAATAGTGTTTACAAATCGCTGGAAATATAGAGATAAGTAAAAAAAGATATTTAAAAAAGTACGATTGTGTAATTTTTGGAAAAAACAAGAGAATACTGCTAAGTGAACTTTGACATTTTAACAGTGCAATTACCACTACCCGTTGGAAAAAATGAAGAAAAAATGTGGAGCCATTTTTGAGAAAATGGCTTTTGATCATTTCTGAAAATACGGAAGTTGGAGCTCATTTTATCAGAAAATTTTTGAGTTTTCTGATAAAGACGTTTTCTGAGAGATATTATGACATTATTTATTATTATTATTATTATCATTATTTATATTATTTATTATTTAAAGCACACGTACTCATAAATACAATAATGTGAACCAATTGCCACTAATTTAATATTAACAACGTGAAACACAAGTCAAAAAATTACATTATTTCACGCATTATAACGCGAAAGCTACTAAGATTTTCCAAAAAATGTACATGACCTTAATAAAAGAACTAATTATGGAAAATAAGTTCCATTTGAAGGAAAAATTGCTATCTTCAATTTTTTAGTTGTAGGAAGACGTAGAAAATTCAAAATTTGGCAATTTCCAAAAATTCAGAGATAATCGTGAAAATCGGACCTATGCTACCTTTAAATGTGTATTTCATTCTATATTTACAAGAAATTTAAAGACAAAATTTTAGCCGTTTTTGAGTAAATTTTAAAAATGTCCGAAGTGCATGTAAAGCACCCTCAATTTTGAAAAATGTTTTTCAAAATCGCAGCGCCTCGAATTGTGCCCGATCGACCGGAGAATATCCATTTTGGGGAAAAAAACCTACGAACGGTTTAGACGCTTAACAGACGAGGCCTTAACAGACGGACTGACGTTTTGGAAAAAAACAACACTTTTTCGGTAACAAGCGACCCCAAAACGAGTGGAGACTGAAGGTGGTGGCAGAATTGTGCCTTCAGATTCGGATTCAACGCGTCGAAATACATAGAGAAGTCAGTCGTCATTGGGTCTGACAACTTTTTAATTTTTTTTAATAAATCGCTCACAGTTGGCTTGCTTAGTTCGTATCTTCGACAGAGTTCCGCTTGTGAAACGCCACGTTTAGTTTCGCCAATAATGTCCGCCTCACTTGCAAAGAAACCACCTTATGCTTTTCCGGTCGTAAGTTAGCACCGCTAACGTTTCTTCCTTCCAAGATACACCTCGTATGTGCACTGACCGTTACACTACATAAAGGCCCTTTTATTCGCCTCAATGACATATGGAATCCTTTCGGTAGTAGCATGACGCAAGCGGCTAATGATATCGGTCGGTTTTCCAGCCTCTGCGAGTGTGGCAGTCGCGCGTATCCTGTCGCCTGCATTGAACACTAGGCGCTTTCTCGCGCGGAATTGCGACATCAAGCGTGAAACTGAAGGAAGCAGTGGCGCGTCTCCGCTGTAGTTGTAGCCCATGCAGGACACCACTTTGTTTCCCCAGTGAAACTGAGTTGCACAAGGTCATCAGAGAAGTCCCCATTAAGTGTCCGCTACCACCACCTCAGGGGAGTCTTCTTCGATTTTGACCTTTGTCCGAAGATGTTTTTTACAAGTTGCCTAGTGATGGAATTTATGGCTCTGAGGCAACATACTCTTCTTTTCCCGAAAAACAAAATAATTTCCAGCACGTTGCATTTCCTACGTACACTATAGCCGATGTTCTGAGTTTACTACTACCGAATCTTCTTGTGCTTATTTGTAATGTGTGAAACGGGACCAGTGACTTCATAGTCACTATAACTGAGAGTTCACTATTCCGGGGTTCACTGTAATTGGAATAGACTGTGTATTCCTGTTACATAATAAGTCCATAAACACGAGCCTTCGACTCGATTTTATTTTATTTTGTCAAAAAGTAAAAACTCTTGCCACGTATGGGCACCAGATACATTGTGGGAATGTTTTCTTGAGTTCCATATTTTTTCCCCCGCCTTTTAACAAAGAATGTGTTGCGGAAAGCTAAAAGGGACCATATGTCACAAAATTTCAAGATTGAGCTATTTGTGTCAAATTATAAACGATTAAATTCTTAACAATTTGGTGTAAAAACTCTTTAAAATATATGAAAATATGGCGAAGTTACGGTAGTTTGAATTTATGTTATCAGAAAAAGTAGTTTTTAAGAAAAACGCGTTTAAACTTTCGTAATTTAAAAAATCACAATATTTCCAAAAATTAACATATTTAAGAAATAAACTTAGCTCTCAAATATTTTTTGGTATGTTCTTTAGAAAACTAAATATAACGGAAAAATAAATAACATTTTCGTCTCTTGCGTCTCACGCAAAACTTTGTTTCCCCACAAATGCTCCCTTTTCGTTTTCCCCTTCACAAATAGTTGATTGATAGTTAAAAGTAAAATCAAAGTGAGGTTAGTAACTGAAATTCATCATCATTTGAAGGGAAAACTTCAACTGCAAAAGCTGCACCATTGACATTTCAAAATATAAATTCATTCGTTTTTTGAGATTTTGTACTACGCCGTACTTATATTGAACTAGCACTTCCATATTGGTTGTGACGTCAAGATGACTTTTTTTTCATACATTCTAACATTTTAAATTCATTACTTACTTTAGTTTGGCTCTAGGAACTGTGAAGTAAACATGATTTTGGTGTATATTTATATGTAATATTTCTTAAGGGTTAATTTCTTAATTTCTTTCTTCACATTTACTATTTAGTTTTTCTCTCAGGTTATTTGGGCAGCCGAAATGAACTAGTAGCGTGTAATAGCATGTCTGACGTCAAGATCCTATTTTTATTTGCAAACAAGTATGAATGATATTGAAGTATTATTCAAAGTAATATATATATATATATATATATATATATATATATATATATATATATATATATATATGTATACTAGCTGACCCGGCGAACTCTGTTCCGCCTTAACAGCCGGTCCCATCTTTTTCTCGCGTCGCACTCACTGTGAGAAACTGTACTATCCTTGTTGCACTGCGTACGTGCAAAAACGTGCGTTCTCACACAGGAACGCTGTCGAACGGGATAAACAGTATCCTATGTCCGTCTCCTGGCTCTAAGCTTCCTGCTCACCAATTTTCAGCCAAATCGGTACAGCCGTTATTAAATAGTGTAACTATATATATATATATATATATATATATATATATATATATATATATATATATATATATATATATATATATATGCTGCTTTTATGGTTTTTATAATAAAATATTATTGTGAAGTACGGTACATGTGAGTCCAAAATAGTCGGAAAATATTATTTTACTTCACATCACCACTCCCCCCATGTAAAAATGAAGCCTTCTCCGCGTTAATTTGCAATTTGTTAAAACCCACTTTGAGTCAAATCTCAAAGTTGAAATATGAACTGCAGTTTGATATCTTAGCAACCTCTTACGTGTGCAAGTTTCAAAAATTTATCTAGTTCCCCAGCAGAGTTATTAGGTGAAAATTTGAGAAAAAATCCAAAATTCCAATTTGGAGGAGGGTGTAATTTTTAAGTGGTGTGGTACTTATCATTGATATTTTACTTACAGTAACTACACTGTTATGTGTATAACCACAGCAAAAATTAAGGCTCCTTTCCACTGCAAAAATGTATTCCTTCTTCAAAAAAATTGCCGGAACTCAAAATTGATTCACTGGCGTTTGATAGTTTTGGTTGCAATTATGATGTGGCTATAAAACAAACTAGAGGTGCTACAGAATGGCACAGACATTCCCGTAGCAATTTTTTCTAATTTCCTTGGTATGGACTAGCTTAAAGCTCTTGCTCAATTCTCTGGCCAGCTGCCATCTATCGTCACCAATAATACATTTTGTTGACATTTTCTCAACTTTTCGGTTTCTTAATAGTTGAACCAAAATATGACTTCAAGAATATTAAAGAAGAGTAAAACTTTCGTCTAAAATATAAATTTTCATTGAAACTTTTGAAGCTTTTTTAAAGAAAATGGCGATTAAGCATTACTGTAAATGCGAAATTTGAAGCTCTTTTTCACAGGAATCTATTCAGTTTTCTAAACTTCATTTAAAGTCTTTTGAAGAACTTCCACTCACAAGTGTAAAAATGTATACAAATCAATGTAAATGTGCATATTAATGGCGAGAGATTTTTTTTTTAAAATTTACATTTGTGTAATTTTTTTAAAAAAATACACAAAGATGAACTTTACGTCATATTAAACAGTGCAATTACCACTATCCATTGGACAAATTCGAAGAAAAAATGCTGAGCTATTTTTGAGAAAATGGCGCGTGAGCGTTTCTGAAAATGCAAAATTTTGAGCTCATTTTTACAGAAAGCTGTTCAGTTTTCGAGATAGTTTATTGAACATTATTTAAAGCACATGTACTCGTAAATCTAATAATGTTAAGTAATTGAAAGTTTTGAAAAATATTATTTTTTTTAATACAACCACAAATCATAATGTAAGGTGGGCCAAAGACCCATGATAATTAAAAAAACAATAATTGTTGATATTTGATGCTTTGATATTTACTGTTTTTTAATTATCATAGGTCTCTGGCCTACCTCATATTATGGTGTGTGGTTGTATACAAAAAGAAATTAATATTTTTCGAATTTTTTTCTAATTCAATTCAATTTTGGATTATATAATTTTTGCGTTTGTTTGGGTTGGCAATGATGTCCATGGTTTTATTCATAATTATTTTCAATTGATGAATATTGAATATTTTAAAATTGTGCAAACGTCCAGCTCGCACTTATTTTCATTATTACCACCAATGTCCTTGAAAGAGCTTTTCTGCCGAAAATTCGCCGTTTCCCAGTGCTCCATTATATAACTTTTTTTCTTCTTACGAAGTACCTTCGTAAGGGTGGGAAAGTAAATATGTTTCGAAAAAGTATTAGGAAGATTAAATTGACTGCCACACAAGATACCTAAATATGGGTAAATTAATATGGGTTATAGGTAAATGGGATAATTAAAAATAGGTGCTCATATTTTGACTTTACCTTATGATATTCGAGTGGCTGATAGGTTAAAGAAATTCTGGTAAGTTAAAGAAAATATAAAATTCTATATTTCAAATAAAGAGCATATGGATAAATATATTACTAAAGATAAAGGTAAAACCCAAAAGTACTAATTACAGAATGTAATTAATAAGATAGTTTGCTTTACAACTGGTATTCCGACACTTCAGGTTGCCAATACAAAAATGACAGAAGGAATAATAATCAAAGATCATTAATATGCCGGAGTATAAATAAGTCAATACGAAGAACATATTAGAGCGGCTGGACATAACATGAAGTGATGTGCAAATATTATCTTTGATATAAAAGAAAATTAACATACAGATTTTCGGAGAAATTATACAAATAAAAAAAAAGAATACGCTTATAATTCAGCAGGACACAAAATATCTTCTTAGAAATGATAACGTTTTAATATTATAGTTGTTTCTTTATAATTTCTTTAATATTATAGTCGTATTTTTGTTATACTTTTTTTGTACTACTTTTACTATTTCTCTTTACACTTTTACTACTACTTTTAATCTTTCGGTATTACTATTCTCTTTTTCCGAATAAGTGTCGCCAGTCAACAGTGTTATCACTTCTTCCTTAAATTAGGGGCGTGAAAAAGGGCGGCAAGTGGGGAAACTTTGCCTAACCTCCACTTAATAAGAGCGAGAGCGGTAGCTCAGTGCATCAACTGATATGTCGCTGAAGCGCCTTTGACCGGGAGGTCCTAGGTTCGAGACCTGGCGGCGGTAGGATTTTCGACACTAGCTTTTCAGTTAGGTCGAATTTAGTAGCTGCCTGGAGGAGAATTCTAGCAGCCGGCTGCTTTGATCGGTAGTTTTCCGTGGTTTCTCCAATCAACACCAGGTGAATGCCGGAGCAGTACCCTACCGAACGGACCGCGCGCGATTTTTCCTTCCTCTTCCTTGTCCAATCCTCTCCCCTTACATACACACTTACAATAACATGCACTACACTACCACATATTCCGGGAGACCGGTCGGGAGCTTAGAGCTTGTCCCGGCTGGGGCGGTGCCCCGCTGATGGGAGAGTCCTGGTTAGGAGGTAAACCCCGCTTGCCGACGGTAGGTCGGCGCCGAATCATCGCCATCTCCCGAGGGAAAACATGCACTACCCTTAAGGGACTAATGAACGACGCTGTTGACGCGCCCGGAATTACTAGCCAACCAACCAACCACTTAATTAGGACCCTAGTTTTTTTCCATTCAAAACAAAACAAGAAAGGAATTTACCTCTAAACCAAATTAACCGCAATACATTATTTCTGTTGTATGGAAAAATGAATTTTGTATGAGTATTGGGAAGGGGCGGACCTTTGAAACAAAAGGGCTCTCGTGGATCAATTGCCCCAGGCCTCTTGTTTTCTGTGGGCTCCCCTGCCTTTAATACTCAGTCATTGAATCGCGACTAAATTTGAATTCTCCATTCCGTAATGATGAAGTACGTTGCATGCTCCCTCATCTCTCCTCGACAATAAATATCTTAGTGGAGAGAGGATGCCAGTCAGATATCAATATACAATATTATATACAATAGAATGTACAACTACCGTAAATTAATGTACAACTAATATGAATATTATCTTCAGTCAATTGGCTGTAATTTAGTATTGTTAGATTGGTTATCCTTACATTTTCCACAGTCTGAATAATGAAGCTCTTTCGATGCTTATCGTATAAAAGTTAGGAAATATAAGACGGGCATATGTGTGAAATTATATTCCACCAAATTCGAAGAAAATTACTAATAATTACTAGCAATTTTAGAACATTAGCACAGGGCTACGCCGCTTTTGATGAAAATGGGTATTATGAATCAATTTTTCACCTTGACGGCTTTTATAATTTTAGTTTTTTTTATCACGTACAGTATTTCCAAAATTTGAAATCAAAGAAAAGAGAAGAACCAAGTAGTTTAATCAAGAAGAACTTCATGTTTGATGCTAAATCTTGACCTCTCAAAGGAATCGGTGCAGGTTTTAGGCTCAGGGTTGAAAGAGAAAAATATGCCCGCTCCTGACACGTTTTACTGGTATCGACAGAGAGAAAAAGAGTTCCTTCATTACTTAACGAAAAAGGGACAGTTTGTATCCCGCAACAACATTCATGATGTACGAGTACTTTCAAAATTTGGTATAAGATATGTCAGTGGTTAATGGAGGTTGTTTATAGATTCTTTTATACGCAGCCTCAAAATTGTTCGGCTTCAAAACGGAAATCAATATGCCTCAATGCCATCTGGTCATTCTGTTCATTTAAAGAAAACATACGAAAACATGGAAGGACAAAAAAAGTTATGAAGAACACCAATGAGTTGTCTGCGGAGACTTGAAAGTTTTTGGAATATTGTTGGGACTTCGCCTAGTATTACTTAGTTCCTCTGCTTTCTACGTTGAATGGGATAGCAGGGTTCCTGAATTACACCAGGTCAAAAGGGATTGGTCAATCAGAAATACGTTGAATCCGCGAGGTAAAAATAAAATAATGTAACGAATATTGCGTCATCTGCCGGCACCACCACGAACTACCTGTATGCGCGGATTGCGTCATCGGCCGGCAGCCCTCCAACTAGCTAGTCCCAGAGGGTTCTGGGCGTATCGCAGATGTAAAACAGATGGAAGATGAACACTTTGAAACTTTAACTTGAGTGATGGAAAAAAGACTGGCCTGGTCACTGGTGAGGTTTCAGCACTATCTTCGTCAATTTTAAGGAAACAAAAAGATCCAGATTTCAAATCTACGATGGATTTTCATGGAAACGCTAATATTCTAATTTCCATGAAGAATTTAGGTTGTAACATGAACATCAAACTTCATTTTCTCTACAACCACCTTCATTTTTTCCTTTATAATCTGAGGGAATTCAGTTATGAACATGGAGAGAATTTTCATCAAGATCTGGAAGAAAGGGGAAAACGTTATCAGAGTAGATATTTGAATTGATGATGGCAGACTACTGTCGATCCTTAAAGAGAGAAAGTGTAGAACTGCAAAGAAGACGACCGATGAGGCACAATTTCAGCAAAAGTTGTTAGCAGAGTCTCTGACATTGTTACTATAAATATAACATTATTGTTCATGTAAGTACGTTGTCAATAAGCATAAGATGTATACCGCGGATATACATATTTATACTTATTATTCCTTTAGTAGAATTGTGTATTTCTAGTTTTAAATCGCTTATTCACGGTGTGTTCCTACAAACTTTCATAAATCAAGAGTTTTTGTTTACCAGTCTTTTCATTGACATTACAAACAAATCTAACGTATTAGAGAAAAATGGATTTCAGATCTTTTAATTATTAGATTAAATGAATTCAAATCACCCATCAGAACCAAAAGCGCTGCGAATTTATTTTTTTCGCAGCCCTGTGTAATGTGATATATTTTATGACTACAGACGATGATGGCTAAATATTAGTCCCAGACTATTGTAAAATACTGAAGAGATCGACATACAAGTGCTCGAAACTAATTGTGCTACAATAGCACATACTTTCTAGCATTATTGCTAAATTTTCGAAAATGCAGAGTTGAACGAAAATTAGACCAGGACCATTCTTTTAAACTTCCCTTGTTTTATCCGTGGAAAAATTTTAAAGAAGAAATTGCAGCGTATTTTTTTTTGAGAAAATGTATTTTGTATAAATTGCATTTATAGAAGCAATAGGCTGTCTGTTAGTAACGATTGACAAGAAAAGTTCCAAATATTTATTTATAGACAGTCAAATTATAAAATTTTATTATTTCATATTAAAAACATACATCGTTTACAAGAATTTTCGGCAACGTTTCGGAGGTAAAGTGTACCTCCATCATCAGGCCGTGGTCTTACATTGATATTACATACGTTGGGGAAACGTTGACTACGAACTAAAAACCGAGATGTGTTGACACCATTCTGAGGTCAAGTCTAAAACAGGAATTAAAAGAAATATTAGAATAGGTGTCTAATTAGTTGGACTATAAAAATTTAAAACACAGTTGAGGTAAAAAAGTTAAAATGTTAGAATAACTAATCTGATCTAAAACAGACATTAAAAGAAGTTATTAGAATATGTGTCTAATTGGTTGAACTATTAAAATTTCTATTGGTTGAACTATTAATACTGTGACGTCACATGCCTGTAAACAAGTTTAAAGCTGGTCCTCGCACGTGCTAAGTACGACGAACTGAATTTCTTGCATCGGCGTGTGTAGTGGTTAATGCTTTGTTGTTGTTTTTCTTATACATCAGCCAAGAGTGTACTAGTCGTGAATTAGGTAGTGATTTCATTTTTCTAACATGGAGAGAAATTTTGTGAAAGCGGACAGTGGAAACCTGCCCACAATAGACACGGTAATGGTTGGACAATTCTTCAAAAAAAACCAAATTTTTACGCTACGGAAATGAAAAACGTGAGAACTTCCAAGTAAGTACAATAAAATTGTTGTAGGCTTAATTGTCCAGTTACTGATTTATAGATATAATGATTTTATTGGTTACAACACAATCAGTTAAATTTCAATTATATCAACAGTTTCAGTTATATCAACATAAAATAAAAGAAAGTTGTAAGTTTGTTGTGAAAGAACTTTTAAAATTTAACAATTATTAAATGTTCATTTTCTTTGGTATCACAGGGCTGCAAGAGAATCATATGGAGATGATGCAGTTGGTTATGTGCAGCTGCATCGTGACTCTGACCTTTGCACTTTAAAATGCAAAGTGTGTCCTGAGCACAAAGTAAAGAGCAACGCATATTCGGTGTCTCTAGTTATAAATGAAAAAACACAAGAAGTACTAAGTTGTGAATGCAATGACTGTGCAGCTTCAGCAGGGGGATGCAAGCATGCAGTGGCCTTTTTACTGTGGGCTCATCGGAGCAGTGAAGAACCTGCATGTACCTCTATTGAGTGCTACTGGAATAAACCAAGGTTATCTCGTGTAGGAACAACCATAAAATATGTAACAATACAGCAGTTATGCAAAAATAAGGCAGAAAGTCATGAGCAATAATGCACTTCTGGAAGAATTTCTTCAAGAATCTAAAAAGCAAAAGATCGAAAACTGTGAACTTGTAAAATATCAAACAGATTTTAAATTTAACAATGTCAGGCATTTTTCAATGCATTATTTTATTATGAATCAAAATGTAAGTGACCAGAAAATGTGGAGAAAGTGTTAGAATTAATGAGAAGTGAACTAACTAGCAACATTATATTCTCAATTGAGAAGTCAACTAGGGATCAGAGTAAAAGTAGTTTAGGGCATGAACTTAGATACGGTCGTATTACAGCATCCAAGGCCCATGAAGCTAGTCACTGTAGAACAGGCAATGGGTCATTGGCAGCTGCAATCATGGGAGCTAGAGCACCCGATGTCTTTGCGATGAAAAGAGGTAGAACGTTAGAACCAACTGTCCGTCAGTCAGTAGGAAGAAAATTAAAAAAATACTTCAAGCCCTGCGGACTTTTCATTTCAAAAGAATATCCTATGATTGCAGCATCTCCTGATGGCAGATGCAATGAATCACTTATTGAAATAAAATGCCCAACAAGTGAAAAATGTAAAATGAATTATATTAAAAATGGATTGATTGAAGAAAAATATTTGGCCCAAGTACAGTTACAAATGTATGCTGCTGGTGTAAAACAATATTACTTTTGTGTAGCTCATCCTGATTTTCAAAAATCAAAAAATGTTGACGTTGTTTTAGTGGAGTACAATGAAGAATATGCTAATAATTTATTAAATAATTTGGAGTCATTTTGGAAAGTTAATATTTATCCCCTTTTGACAAGCATTACAAATGTAGAATAAATAAAAGTAACACAATTTTATATTTGTTCTATTTATTATTTTATATAAGAGTCCTGTAGATTTTAAAGTGCACATGCTATAACAATAAAATCATCAAGTACACGAAGTAAATTATTATTTATAACAGAATGCTGCTTTAACATGTGGAACTCTCTCACTCGTCTTATAATCCTTTCAACATGAATTCTTAAGCTAGCAATCATTTTTGTTTCTCGTACTTCTGCTTTCGTCAGTTTTGACCCAGCTGCTACACTGGGCGGTCTTACCAATCTCATGCCTTTCTGAAGCAGAACTTGTTCCACATGTTTAAAACCTCTATCAGCCAAGACACAAGTACCCTGTTCCAAACTGTAAAAAATTACAATTTTCCATAAGGGTCATGTCACTGGTTCAACCACCAAAACCAGAAGAAATATAATTAATTAACCCATTAGGAGTACATGATATTAAATACTTTACAGTATTGGCTTTTTTATAATCAGACCAAGTTAATGTCTGATGAAGGACCTTTGATGGTTTTTGAATATCTATTTCTAAACAGTCTATAATGCAGCTTACATTAGAATAATGGTGTTTAATGAAATAGGAAGATTTTTTTGACTGAACGTTTATCCAATTTCACAATAAATGGGCGTAACAAGCTAGCTATAATTGGCACGTTTTTAAGAAATAACTTACTTCCATAGGAGAGTGATACTCCAAAATTATCCGCCAATTCAGAAAAGGTTCTATTTAATCTTACTTTTTCTAGGCATAATAAAATATATTCTGGAGCAATACGAGTATGCTTGTTGATTAATCGTACAATAAAATAACAGTCTTTTGGTATTCCAATATACATTATTGGTTTTTTAAAGATTTGTTGCAAAGTATTCTTTACACATTGCATTTTTTCTACGTCATTTGTCTCTGTGACTTTGTCATCTGAATCGGACACATAGGTCGAAACATCTTTGGATTTTACAGTTTCATTATAAGAAACATCACTATCACATGTTTCCTCATTAAAATATAATTGTGTTTGTACTTTAGACAAAGCAGATGTAGAAGGTTTTGGAGATGTTTCCTCAAATTTGAATGGCGATGTTGAGATGCATGATGTTGAAAGTCTATATGGTGAAGTGGATGTATTTCTGTTGGCTGTCCTTGTCTGTACTGCCTTGCTTCTATGGTGGATTTTCATAGAACACTGAATCAATTTATCTGCAACTACATGTTCAGTCATTGTTGCTTTTTCCGTTGATGGGAGTGATTCTGAAATTCCTGAGGATTCCATTTCAGTTTTCTCCATTACATTGTCATTATTTAATGGACACTCCTCAGTCACATTTTCTGCATCAAACTGAACTTCTTGGAGGACATTAATTTTTTGTCTTTTCACAAACGCAGCTCGAGAACTACCTGCATGAAGCACTCTTTTTATTCTATCTGGTTGACAGTCAAATTTGGATGGCAGAGCTTGTTCCACCATCAAAATTCTCTGGCTGAAGCCCATTTGATATTGGGTGAAGTTTTCCATGTCCTCCTCAATCTGTAATATTATCAGTTAAGATTAAGAGATACTCTTTTCTGTAAATTTCATACTTAAACAAGAAAGTCATAAAGATAAGTTAGTCATTTATTGAAGTTTGTATTTATTTTATTTGATAAATTATGTCGGCTAATAAGCTGTAAATCAGTGTATTATTTATTTACAATGTTCTAATAAAACAGAATTGCTTTTATTGCAAACAATTAGGGGAGTATTCTTATTTTATTTTTACTTATAATTTCAAATAGCTGAAGGCTAATACAATAGAAACTGTAAAAAATAAAATTATGGAGCTTTCAGGAACATATCTTTATTAAATTACTCCCAAACAATGAACATAACCTCACATCAAACTAGGATCATGGACTAAATCATTAAACCACCTTCCTAATTTTTGATTGACCATAATTCATTAGTTAACCCAGATTGTCTAATATGACATTCAAGTTCATTAAATATTGATATGACTCAGTAATTTTTTTTCTGAGCCTTGATACTTTGCACCTGCCTCTCTCCTGAGAAATTGTGTTGATGAATATTGATTCTAACGTAACAAATACACAGCAAAACATAGTATCTAATAAAATTTCATAGAACAAAATATAAAACATTTACTTACATTAAAATGATCTTCCCAGAAAAATACATTTGAATGGTCCTTTATATCACTCGGGTTTCGACGAGCGAGTTGCATCCACTTCTTACGCATTTTGGCGTTCCTTGGCACCGAAACAAACAATTTTTCCGTTTTTTTTTATAGATGTATTGGCACACAGTGGCATGGCACACCATTTATACGCCATTTTCGTGAACATCTTCGAAATAAACCCAGAATCTTTTACCTTTCTTTCGCCGCTTATTCTTCTGCTGACTACAATACTAGTACTCGGTCGCTTGTTTACAGGCACGTGACGTCACAGGAGCCTCGTGAAATGAAGGTGGCGGAATATAGCGTTTTGGCGGTTTTTTTTTATTTAAACTTTGTCGGCTATTTTTGTTGCAATTTTAGCAGTACATGCAAAATTAGAGAAATCATGTGCATTGAGTGAAATAATAAATAATCTGAGATGGTTTTTCAAAAGTTGTCAAATAGCCCATTCTTTCAAATTCAGTCATCCTTCATTTTGTTCGTTGTGTATATTTCGTGAATGTTCAGTCCCGCCTGAGATATGCCATAATATTCTGGGGAAATATATCTTATAGCTCGCAGACATTTAGATGACAAAAATAATTGTACGAATAATAACCAAATCTAGAATTCAGTGGGAATAGAGTTATTCATATTATCGTTCCCCACGTTGTAGTTGCAGGAAGTATTATTTCTTGGCGAAGGACATGATGAGGGATAAGAACGGCAATTTATTGCTGATTTATTCTTGAAAATAGATTTAATTCCATCGGAGCGAATACTTTTGTTAACAATCCTTGGAAAAACCCTCATTTCATTGTGTTCAAAATTCAAGTAGTATATTGCTTAGGGTAGGGATCACAGAATTTTGAAACGTGCACAGAATTGACTTCTCCCCATAGTTCGTCACACGCAGTTTTTTAACTGTTTTTGACGTAAAAGAAATAAATAAATTTGGGGGAAAATCCGCTCAACGGTTTAGGCGCTAGCTTTTACCTCTGACGGACGGACAGGAGGAGAGACGGACCGACTGATTTTGGCGCCAATCAATTTTTCAATATCAGGGTCTCAAAATCATGTATTCTGACTGCACAAAGTGTTAGAGAAAGTAATTTATTATGTTTAAGAACAAGATTTATTCACATTTTCGTTACCAGGACCCGACAATAAAATTTGTCAGTCAAATATTCGCTGTTTTTAGGTACACGATTACAATACTGTTTCTCCTTACGAAGGGCGAGGAAGTAAAAATTATCTTTTAAACATGAGACATACTGACTCAATATTATATTTTAATTTAAATAATTTGACTTAACAAATAATTTTAAGACGAATCATGTATTTATTGTTATCAAATTATTTTACTTGTAGTTCGTAGAATATTTTATGAAATAATGTTAGTAATTTGTTGAGCTTTCGTATGTCTGAAAAATCTTGGCTTCTAATTACACATTATTATTATTATTATTATTATTATTATTATTATTATTATTATTATTATTATTATTATTATTATTATTATTATTATTATGTTTATTATTATTATGTTTATTATGAGAATCATCATCATTGTCGTCAGTAACTCACACGGAAAAGGGGAGCGTTTTATCCCCCCAGAACGGAAGATACATTCGCAAATGACATTCTTTATTACGGTTCTTACTTTCCACATATTTCCTATAATCATTCGAAAGTCATTCAGTGTTTTTTTAAGTTTTTTACGCTATGTAAGTGTAACTATAATTAAATGTAAACTTTACATTACACTTAATAAATAAAAAGGAATTCGGGTCGACAGTACACATCTAGACTCCTATAAAAATCCTAGTTGCGCTTCTGTTTATTAACTTCTTTTTCTTCTTCTCATTATTATTATTATTATTATTATTATTATTATTATTATTATTATTAATCTATATGGTCTTACTTCTCGACATATTTGGTTTTTCTGTTCCTTTTAAGAGATTAGGCTTGATGTCAGGAAAAGAAATCTTGGTGACACATGCCAAAAACTTTATGAGTGTCATAAGAGCTGTTTGCAGTAAGACTGCACTAAACAGTCAGGACAGTCTGTAGTAGTCCAAGTTGTCAGGTTTTGCCGGAAGTTTGTGGAGACAATACCCTCTGCAGTATTCTTTCAGCAGACAATCCTTTCCGAGATGTATCAATATTTTCTTTCTTCAGTGATCAGTCCTAAATACTTATTTATTTACTTATTTATTTTACGTCAAAAAACAGTTAAAAACTGCGTATGCGTACTTCCTATTCATTAATGCATTTGACGTCAAATTCTCCCTCCCTCAATATCTTCATTTGTCACATCGATTACCGATCATAATCCTCTTTTCCCCCGCGGAGGTGTGAGGTTGTGCTAGAGGACCAACCGTCCACACAGTAAAGCAAATGGAACTGCTACATTCCACGCAATTGTAGAAAACACACCATTATACCTAAAGTTTAAGAGCAGCTGAATTCATGTTATGGCTCACGTCCCCTCCACTAAACAACAGATTGAGCACTGCGGGGCTGTTGCGTTGTGCATGCATACATTGTGTCCTCCAACTGCACTGGCAAACAGTGAATTTACGAATTCGCTAGAGGGGAGTAGCGGTGGAATCTCACGGGGGTGCTTCTAATAAACTACTCGGCATTTCAACTCCAGCGCACGAGGAATTTGGTTCCCTGGCTGCCCCCGCGCGCCCCGCCCGCACCCCGCCCGCGCCCCGCCCGTTCCTCGCCCGTGCCCCGCCCGTGCCCCGCCCACACCCCGCCCATGTCCCGCCCACGCCCCGCCCACGCCCCGCCCACACCCCGCCCAACGCAGCGCCCCAGAGGCCGAGCAAATTCCCCCTCTCTCATACACACACGCAACCTCCACCCCTACCCGCCTCTATTACCGGCTGAGATAGCTCAGGGCATCAGCTATTGCTACTGCAACATCTCTATCCATGAGGTTCAAGGGTTCGAGAACCTTCGGACGCAGGATGTTTGACACTAAATATTTAGTTCGAATTTATCCGCTGTCTGGAAGAGAATTCTAGCTGCCGGATGCTCTGGTCGGACCGTGGTCGGAATTCCATGTGAATGCCGGAAAGCACCCTAACGAACAGGCCACGAACAGCGAGCGGTCTGGCTTTCTCAACTTTTCTCTTTTCTCTTCTCGTACACACACATGCACCACACTACTATACACACCGGAAGAGTAATCGGGAGCTTAGAGCTTGTTCCGGTTTGGCGGTGTCCCGCTGACGGAGATACATGGAGGAGAACGCCCAGGCAAGCAGACGTGTAGGTCGGCGACGGATTTCAGGTTCCGCATGTCTGTGGCATGAGACCTTGTCAAATGCCCTGCAAAATAAAAACCTTTCGTCAATAAGGAGTTTAAAGTTCTTAACGTGATCTCGTTCTACCAACCTACAGATCAGCTGTTGTTACTGGAGACCACATATGCCGAATAAAGTAAAGGAAAGGCTACAAGGGACGCCCCAGTGATGCGCCTGTTCAAAATTATCTAGATTCGCGCAAGGGATAGACTTCATAGAAATCCTAGAACGAAAATTATGACTAAACCTCCAAATGACCGTCTCCCAGCATTTCTTCTACCTGAAAAATAAATTAACTTCTCCCTTTCCTGTTCTTACGTTTTCCTCCTCGTCTCATCATCCTTTTCCTCTTCAGTTCCTCTTTCTTCCATTGCATCCCCCAACCGCAATGCTTTTTGGGGTTTACTTCAGTGCCTATTCCCCCCCCCCCTCCGCCAATTTCGCCTCGCTGCCTCTGACCCACAGGGGCGGATCCAGAAAGTTTTTTCACGGAGGAAGAGGACTTTCAGTTTGAACCTCCGCATCCCCCATTTTTTTGTAATAGGAGTATACTCCTTCTCTGGAGCAGTGAAAACGTGATTTTGTTGAGCACAACAAAATCACATAAAATGTTTTTCCCATTAGTAGAAGGCCCAGTGTTCAAAAAAAATTTAAAAAACTCTCCTATAATACTGGAGTAAATTTAATAGCGATTAGCCTCTTCCTTGGAATTTCTCTGTCGCATTTTCGTAACCAGTGACGTACTGAGTTTAAGAGTACGGCCAGTATGGTAGCCAGAGCTGGCGGGGTGGGCGAACCCAGGCTTAGTTGGGAAGACGCTCCTCGGAGCGCTGCCAGCCGGCTTATCACCCTGGCGGTGAATTAGTGCTATCCGAAAGGATAAGCCGAAAACTCGGATATTGGTGCGAGGAAAAGACCCCTGGTATGAATGTAGTATACTTGGGTTTGCGGTATATGAGAATAGGCGATATAACAGTCAAATATTTGCATTTTTCAAAATGGAAACTGTTTAATTACTATTAGTAGTCCCCTAGTTGCTAGGTTGAAGGAAACCATACACGCCTCTCGATTGGCCGTAGGCTGCAGTTTTCTTTCCATTTCTACGCGGATTAGAAATTAGAAAACCACGAGACATCCCGCAATAAAATAATAAACATCCAGAATCCTTCAAAAATATGTCATGCCATCTATATGTGATGATTGAATAAGTTCAATAAAATTGCAAAAGAACGATGGCCCCAGGCACACGGGCCCCTTACCCTTCTGCCCTGTCTCCGCGTCTGGCCGCTGCCTTCATTCACTTATTGCCCTGCCTCTTGGTCATCTCCCTATTTTCCGCCCCGTCAAGGCCTTCTCGCGTCTCGCCGCCGAGCCCCCCGAATCTCCTGCTCCCTTCTTGTTCCTCGCGCTTATCAATATCTCCCCCACCTCCCGCTGTCCCCTCCGGCTCTGGCTTCCTGCCCTCCCCTCTCCGCACGCTGGGAAATGATCTTCGGTGTTTCCGCAGCCTCGCGGACCGCAGATGCTGTGGAAGTGTCACCGCGCGCGCCCCCTAAGCCATTTCCCTCGTGCGGGGGCCCCCCTCCCCCCCCCCCGGCCGTCGCGTGGCTCTTCCGCCGGCAGGCACTTTTGGCACTTGCGCCTAGGCCTGCTCCCCCTCGCTGATCGCAGCCTCCTCGTTTGTCGCAATTCATCGCCCCGCCTCCCCGCCACCACATACCTCCTCGCCTCCCACCCTCTCCCTCCGTGCGCGCCACCCACAAGCGGAAGGCATTTGCGGGCTCCGCTGGCACGCCTCGGCCCGCGCCCAGCCAGCGCAGCCTCCCCGCAACAATGGATTCTCCGCGGCGTGACTGCGCTGAGATGGACGCGAGGCGGGGGAGTGGGAGATCCTCCGCCGCTGTCCTTCCCTCCCCCTCCCCCTTGCCACGGCCACTCACCCGGCCCCTCGCTCCACCCTTCTCCCCTCTCATCGCACCGCCCTCTCGCACCGCCCCCTCGCACCGCACCCTCGTCCCACACCTCATCACGCCCCTCGTTCCACCCCCTCGCCCTGCTCCTGGCCCCGCCCCCTTGCCTACCCCCTCGCTCCG
>BLKR01000438.1:66923-97735 GCA_011170035.1 Teleogryllus occipitalis | reverse complement strand
CCCGCCCACTCGCCCCGCCCACTCGCCCCGCCCACTCGCCCCGCCCACTCGCCCCGCCCACTCGCCCCGCCCACTCGCCCCGCCCACTCGCCCCGCCCCCTCGCCCCGCCCACTCGCCCCGCCCACTCGCCCCGCCCACTCGCCCCGCCCACTCGCCCCGCCCACTCGCCCCGCCCACTCGCCCCGCCCACTCGCCCCGCCCACTCGCCCCGCCCACTCGCCCCGCCCACTCGCCCCGCCCACTCGCCCCGCCCACTCGCCCCGCCGTTCGCGGTCGGCGGTTTCCCGTCGAGCGGGTTGGGGCCCGACCCACGGCGCGGGCGGTGGCGCGTTGCAATTTGTATGGAAATTGCGGAGGAGCCCTTGCAGGATGCATTCTTCGCGTTTCGTTTGATGCCCCGCGGCTTCGCGGCTGCACAGCGCCTCTCCCGCCCCGCCCACCTCGTGCCGGCGCTCCCCCGCGCGAAACAAAGGCGGTAAAACAAACTCCCCGCAGCCGCGATATGAAGCTGCGTGATTCGCTTTGTCTTCCGCCGAGGGGCGCGGGAGGCTAACCAAATCCCGTGAAACCTAATATTTATCTTTTCATCGGACGATATTTGACAAGGTAACTCGGTGTCTTTGTATCACTCCTACTTATACTCACGCCTACTTTCGCTTTTCTTTTGATCTTTTCTTCTCACTACAGCCTTTGTAATATAAGGCGCAAAATAATTTGCTGTATCATATAATGTGAATTGAGTACGGCAATGGCAAACGTAGTATAAAAATCTACCATAAATATTGACATTAAATTTATCGAGAATATCAGGATCTGATTAGAATTCTAACTACATCATATATCCCTCGTATTAACGTTTCGTCGGACACTTGAATTTTTTCATTATTTTGTCTCTTCCTTTTTAAAGAAAAGTACATAAATGTACACTGAAGTATTGTAACGAACCTCAAAAATATTCTCGACGGTAAACGTAGAAGCTGACGTACACACAACAGAGAGCAAATGAAAATCCTGTCTCAGTTCGGTCCATCCTGTCAAGGCAGGGACTGAAGAAAATCTCATAAATATGGAAATACAAGCGGGATATGATTCTTCTGTTTAGGTCATTCAAGAACGAACTGCAAAGTATATGATCTAATTATACTGAATACTCTAAACTCCAGAACCACATTCCGTTAGTAACTACATGACGTTATATTACACTGCATTGTTAAATGTGGAAATTAATGTTCAATTCGAAAACTTCAGAGAATCTTCGTCTACGACTGCAGTAAGATTGTATAAATAAAATCTTGGCAAAACGTTTTAGTAACAAAGAGATTAATATAAAAAGAGATTTCTATATGTTGCATTCTGTGACCGTTGATGGTGTTTATTAATGACCTCTTAATTCGTCCGAGCTATGAAATAAAACAAAATGTAAAAAAATAAGAAATACGTTGTAAATAAATGAAATTTGTTCAAGGAAAAAAATGATTTGTTAAAAGTATATTGAAACGCAACTTCCTCGATGTTGTCCTGTATCCGAATGAGAAACTATGTAAAAAACATGCGAGGCAAAAAGAAAAGAGATACAAGCTTCAAAGTAAATATTACTTCGTGGGAATAGAAAACCAAAGCTAATTTTACCACACTGATTTTTTAGGTCCGTGACTGAGAAAGACGAGAATAAATAGTTAATAATAATAATAATAATAATAATAATAATAATAATAATAATAATAATAATGAGGCGAACCTTGTCCACGTGCCTGCCGTGCCCCATGGGACCTTCCATTGAGATTATATGGATGCTAACTGACCTCGGTGAAGACCAACGGTCCAAGAAGCGGAAGAGGATCCCTGGATTCCAACGGTTCCTGGCGCGGAGGAGTCCTCGGGGAGCATTTCTCTATAAAGTAACCTGCGCTCAGGTGGATCCGGCTATCAATTCCAAGCAATGGCCCCTGCCTAGGCGAAGATCTATCGAGGGCGGAGTTGCACCCATGTTATCAGGCTACCCGCTAAGGGAGAAAACCAAACAGAAAAACCCGCTGTACGGATAAAACGCAAACCTTAAAGACTTTTTTCCCTCTTTTTCACCCTTCTTCCGAAACAAAATTAACCTGGGTCTCGGGTTTGCACTCCGTCACTCAGAGACGATCTGAAAAGTACGCACTAGGTATAAGGAAGCCTCGGCCCCATCTGGTAATGGGGTAGCTCCAGATGAGGGAAGACGACAGCCCCAATATGGTGACATTTGCAACGAACCATCGGAAGAAGCAGAACGAATCGAAAAGAGAGACAACGGCATCAAGGGCCAACTGCTCGAAATGTTTCAGCGGCAGCACAGCCCTTCACCACTAGAGCAGGACTGCATAGGCAGTGGATACAATGGAATGTGGAAATGAAAAATTCCTACTGCGCACTTATTATAGACAAAAGGTGGCTACTACCTTTAGTTTAGGGAGCCACAAAAAATCGAAGCAAGCCACATAGTGAAGAGATATTTATAAAATGGTTTATAAACTGAAGACTCATTGTTCATTTTATATCAAAGGAAGAAACATTTATATTTTACACTACACAGAATATTACTATTCAGGAACACATGAAGCAATGTAATTTTACTTTAGAGAAATGCTTTTTTCTAGTGTTAAGTTTTGTTGTTAGTTTTTTGAAATTTGGCTGATAATTGGTAAGCACAGTTCGCAGAAGTTCACTTAAATGTTCATCAGTTAGTTCAGATCTATATTTATATTTAATGAATTTAAGCGTAGTGATTCACACATTAAGTAGTGCCATAGATTGTGATGTCTCTTAGCACACTTTTGTTAGTTCATATTTTTCTTATGGAACATTCTTCCAAAATTCGTTCGGAGAAACGCCACATCATTTGTGTCCCTTTAGTCCGGCGTCCTCTTGTAGTTCTAGTACCTCCAACTGTACAGCTGCTGTATCATTTGTTATTGGTGATGAAATAGGATAGCAATCTCCTAATCAAGAGTAAAATGATTTTCCAGGAATAAAAATGATGGTTTGAGCGATCTCAAATCATTAAGTCTACCATTTATTTCTCCAGAAAGACCAGACATTTTACTGAAGTAATCTTTAGTTTCCACCTGAAAAAAGGAAGGCTTTCAATGATTTACTTTAAACATTTGAAGTGAGCAAATGTTTTAGTCTGAAGGTCATACCCAAGAAGTTGTAACTTGCTATGAAAGCTAAATAAAGTCTGGGCCAAATCAGAAATAATTTTCTTCTCTTCCTTGTAAAGATATGTTTAGTGTTTGTGAATGCTGGACCACATCTGTAAAAAAGCCAAATCTAACAACCACTGGGGGTCATTAAGCTCAGGGAAACATCTTCCTTTTTCTTACATAAACTGTTTGATTGGCTCAAGTAATTTAAAAAAATTTGCCAAGAACATTGCTTAGTGATAACCATCTCACTAAGCAGTACCAATATACATCATTAGGAAGCTCATCACTATTCATATCTTCTATAAAATATTTGAACTGTCGGCGTGTTTTGCTGCTTGAGATAATACAGATCACAATGTTTAGTACTACCTATAAAAAATGCGAGTATTAAAAATATTTTGATGCTAAATGTACTCTGTGAATAATACAATGTACAGGTAGGAACTCAGCAAATGATGTATCAGAATTTAAAAGCCCAAGAAGCCCTTGTTTCGTCCCAGTCATAGATGGAGCTGCACCATCGGTAGCAATGCTGAGAATATTACCGATAGGCACTGAGTATTTTCTGTAAAACATCATCCAGGGCTTCTTTAAGGTCGTAGTATCCTTCAATGTAACCAAGTCTACGAGTCCTTCTACCACCTCGAAATCCTTTGACACGTACCTCACCAATGTGGCAAAGTGTGGTTTGTCTTTGATATCAGTAGACTTCTCCAGAGTCAGGGTTACTGGTGAGCACTCGCTTAAATTTATTTATTTATTTATTTATTTTGCGTCAAAAAACAGTTCAAACTGCGTATGACGTGCTATGGGGAAAAGTGAATTGTGTGCACACTTTCAAAATTCTGTGATCCCTACACTAAGTCATATACTACTTAAATTTTGAAAACAGAAAAAAACTCCCATGTAATAAAATCTATTTTCAAGGATAAATAAGCAATAAATTTTGGCCCTTATCCATGTTGTCCTTCGGAATAATACTTCCTGTCGCGACAACATGGAAACGATAATTTAAATAATTGTATTTCCCACTGAATTCTAGAAGACGTCCACAGAAAATGAAGTTACATTTTTGTCCAGAAGCAAAACAAGGGGCCATCTCAGCATTTGCTCAATGGATCAGGGAAACTGGACGAAAAACCTAATCGAGATGGGGGTCATTGACCTGCAGGCTGTAGTACAATACTTGCTACAGGTTGTTTATACACATTTATACAGTCCAAATAGTAAATAATGCATTATGTATCATTCTTAAAATTAACGTTCCTTTCCTTGTGATGCTCAGTATAGTCTCTAATAGTATAGAAACAGTTATGCAGCAGAAACGATTTCACTTGAGATTCAAACTTTTCTATCGAATTTAATCGTTTAATGTCATCTGAAAAAGTGTTGTAAAATAATGTACATGTATTGAATGTGAACTTTTTGTAATGAGCTGTTGATACTGTCACCTGATGAATATGATTTCTACGTCTAGTGTTATAGTAATAGACATCGGCATTTTCTGAAAATATATATTTCCGCCCTTAAGCAAGTCATTTTTGACCAAAGCCACTGATTTGTAAATAAACAGACACGGTAATGGTAAAATTCCTAGATTAATGAAGAGAGGCTTACATGAATCACATGGATGGGATTTTGTTATTATTCGTACAATTCGTTTTTGTAATCTAAAAGTCTGGGAGCTATAAGATGTATTTCCCCAGAATATTATGCCATATCTCAGGCGGGAATGAACATTCGCGAAATACACACAACGAGCAGTATTAAAGCTGACTGAATTTGAACGAATTCTAAACGCGTAGCAAAATGAACTTAATTTTGTGTTCAATTCATTTAAATGGACGTTCCATTTAAGGTTTGACTGAATTGAGAGACCTAAAAATGTTGTTGCCTTAACATCAGTAAATGGTACACCGTTCATTTTCAACGGAGCACAGAATTATTTGAAATGGAAAACTGCATTAAAACCGTTTTCTTTTCGTTTACTATTAATTTGTTATTTCGGAATCAATTTGAAACATCTGATATTGTACTATTTACGGTTTCTTTATTGCAAAGGATGTTCGTATCATCCCCAAAGAGAACCGTTCTTCCGTTTCGAATCATCGAGGGCATATCGTTTACGTAAAGTAGGAACAGAATAGGGTCTAAAATCGATCCTTGGGGAACTCCACATGCAATGGGCAAAGAGTCGGAAAGGTGCGTACGTAATGTTCCATCATTCCAGTAAGGTATTTCAACTCTCTGAGATCGTTGTTTGAGGTACGAACATAACCAATCTAGAGCAATACCACGAATTCCATATGAAGGTAATTTGGAAAGTAAAATGTCATGATCAATGACGTCAAAAGCTTTTGAGAGATCTAAAAATAATCCAATAGGTTCCTCGTTTTGATCCAATGATGAGGCGACATCTTTAAGAAAAGAAAATATAGCTGTTTCCGTTGATTTTGATTTTCTAAATCCATGTTGGCAATCTGAAAGCGCGTCGTGTTTACTGAGAAAGGTTTCCATTCGTACGTAAAAAAGTCTCTCTA
Organism: Teleogryllus occipitalis; assembly: GCA_011170035.1. Classification (NCBI taxonomy): domain Eukaryota; kingdom Metazoa; phylum Arthropoda; class Insecta; order Orthoptera; family Gryllidae; genus Teleogryllus; species Teleogryllus occipitalis. The sequence continues at coordinate 92,012 of BLKR01000438.1, read as the reverse complement.
ATATTTTTGAAAAAACTGATAGAAGAGAAATGGGCCGATAATTTTGCATTTCATTTTTGTTGCCTTTTTTGAAGAGCGGCTTAATTTTAGCTGTTTTGAAAATATCTGGAAACGTTCCGGTGCATAACGATGAATTAAATATGTGAGTTAACGGGTGTATAATGGCATACGCACAGGTCTTTAACAAAGAATCCGGGAATTCATCTAAACCGGACGAATATTTATTTTTTAGTTTACCGATTATTTTGAGAATTTCAGAGGAAGAAGTTTCGGAAACGAACATCGTGTCTAAAATTTTGGGTGAACAGTCTATTATTGAATTTTGTGGCTGAAGACCCTTAGTGAGATCGGCAGCAATTCTCGAAAAGTATTGGTTAAAGAGACTAGCCACAGTTGCCGTATCGTTCACATTTATGTCGTTATATTTTAGAACAACATTCTCTACAGGGTTTCTAGTGGATTTTGTGGTATTTTTTATTATATTCCACATTGCTTTTGTTTTGTTATTTGAGTTCAAAATATCCTGATCGTGTTTCATGATTTTAGCCTGCCTTATGACTTTTCGTAACAATGTTTTGTATTTTTTAAAGTAGATAAGGAAATCTTGAGATACGTTATGACGTTTAGAAATAAAAGAAAGAATTCGCTTGTTTTTACAAGATGTCTTAATCCCTTGTGTTATCCAAAAATTTCTTTTCCGTGAAATATTTAATTTTCTTTTTTGAAGAGGAAAGCAAGTGTTAAAATGAAATGAAAGAGTTGAAAAAAAAGAATTATATTTGTCGTTTGTATCAACAGTATTATAAACCGCTTCCCATGACTCCTGCATCAAGTAATCAATGAATAATTTTATTTTACTTTTTGTAAACAATCTAGTCATACGTGTATTATTTATTGTGTCAGTGAATGCATTTCTTATAATGGTAAGAATTTGTGCATCGTGGTCACTGTATCCTAAATCTTTTGTTTCAACTTCATATCGAGTAGTAGTTTTGTTAATTATAATTTGATCAATTGCCTTCATCGAATGTTGTGTGATCCGTGTAGGTACATTAATTGTAATGTCTAAATTGAAGGAATTAATTAAATTGAGAAACTTTTCTTTCTCGCAAGATTCGACCAGAAAATCAATGTTAAAATCTCCGCATACAACAATGGATTCAAAAGAGCGATTGCTGACTTTGTTAAGTGTTATCTTCAGGTTTTCTAAGAACAAAATATAATCTGCAGTTCTCTTTGTTGGAGGTCTGTAAATGCAAAGTATTATCACTTTTAGTGAAGTAAGATGTACAACAGAATTTTCGAAAATATTTTCAATGGAATACACATTTAATTCCGCCAAGGGGATAGAATCAATATTATTTCTAACGTAAATACAAGAACCCCCATACGTAGGACCTTTATGCGATTCTCTCTCTCTGCAATAAAAGCCTGCGAGGTAAAAGTTTGGAATTTGGAAAATGCTAAGTTCATTAGGAGATAAACAATGTTCTGTAAAGCAAAGAACGTCCGTTTGATTTAGATCGCTCTGTAGAGCTGCCTCGATAAACTCAGTTTTATTTGAAAGGGATTGAACATTATGGTGAAGAATGTTTATTTTTTGCAAGTACCTACACGAATGTTTTTCTGCTGCATCTGACTATAGTTGCTATATATTTACTCCATTTTTACCTCGAGTGCGTGGTCGAAGGTTGTAGTGTGTCCCGGCAGTGACAGGTTGTGAGGAAAATGGGGCATCAGGTGTAGATGAATTGGTAGTGGGAATGGGAGAAACGGGAGTAGGTTCAGAGGAAGAGGCAACAGGGTTCGAAATAAGGGTGGGGGTGGAGAACGTAAGGAAGGTGAAAGGGATGGATTTTTGGCAGGAGACTGCGTAGGACTGGAGTTGATGTATTGTGCAAGCTTGTTACCGACTGCATGTTTTCCAGCAAGGTTCATGTGAAGACCATGCCAGGTGAAGTGTTTTGCTGAGAGGAAATTCATTTCAAAAAGTGTGACATTTGTTTCTCTCAGCTGCAGTTTCAATTGTTGGTTTGCGTGCTTAATCTCGCTGCATAGTGTTGGTCTGTTGTACCAGAAGGGCAGAGTCGAGACTACAATGTTAGTATTTTGGGCGGCACATTGTAATTTGTTAACATGTTTTTCAGGTGTAAAGTTACCGCCCAAGTTAATGTCATTCTGCCCTCCTATGATAATGACTGTGTCCTGATTGGTCATTGTTTTTGTGTGGGTGTCCAATTCTGCAGTCACATCTGCAAGTATAAGTAACTGGGTTACTGTGAGAAGGGGAATGTAAGAGAGATATCCAAAGTTTATGAAAGTAAAAGGTTGGAATTAAAACATTATAGAAATGTGCACAAATACTAATAAAAAAGGCCCACATACGAATTCGTAAAAAAATAGAACGAATGCAAATAATCATCAAATTCACAATTTTCAACTAAAATGCATGAAATTTTCCCTCTGGAAAAAGGAAATGTCTTCTTTATTTTATGGCAGTGTACGCGAAATTTGAATATACACTCTCCGCGCCCACAGCAGACCCAACATCAATAACTACAACAAATCAATCTGGAACTAGTGGTGTTATAACATCACAAACTTTCTTGCATTGCAAGTTTTGCAATTTTAGAAAATTCAGAGTTCAACGAAAATGACACCGGCGCCATTATATATATATATATATATATATATATATATATATATATATATATATATATATATATGAAGTGTCCCAGTTACAAACACAAAGGTTCAATAAACAATTTATTGCCAAAAACCAAGTACAAAGCTATAGTGCCGGATATCCTGAAGAATTGGTACAGAGACGAAGCCGTGTTGTCGTAAGTCCAGAAGATGTACCAAGGTATGCCGAGTCCACCAAGTAACCAGAAAGGAGAGTCCGTTGTCGTAGCGCTGTTGTCGTAGTCTATCGCACTTCACCGTAACCACCACTTAACCACTGTCTCGACGCACTTTCACCGCTGCTCGCTCGCTCACTCACTGCCTGCTGCCTCAGCTCCGCGTCGAGGTTTTATAGCCCCCCCGGGCCGTAGGCCCGCCGACTGGCTGTGTAAAAGGGGCGGGGTCGAATCTCGCCCCGCTCGCTCAGGCGTGGCGGCCGCACTCAGCCGAGCACCGCTGGCCCGCGCTTGTTGTTGACCGCTGCCGCCAGGGGCGGTAACGCCCTACTGACGTGCTCCTGTGGCGGCACATTCAATTATGTGCGGCCGGTCACGACACCCTCCGCGCCCAATTGCGTCGTTTACGGCGCAAAACGCACCCTCCTGGTGCTCCTCCGGGGGCGCAACTGCGTCCTGGGTGTCTCCACTGCGCCTTCTCCTACTGGCTCGCTGACCTCCTCTGGTGGGGGTTCTGCTGTGTCCTGGCCGCTGGTCCCCGCGGCGGCTGCCTCCTGCGGGATGTAAATAGTTTCCCTCATCACCTTTTTGTAGAATTCCTGCTGCGATACATTGGGGAGTGAGTCCACCCTGCTGGGGTTCACCCGGGGTCTCAACTGCCCCTGGTGGCGTGTCACTACCCTACCCTCTGTGCGGACTAGGTATGTCCTGTTTCCTTTGGCCGCCGTTACTATGCCCGGAAGCCACGCTGGGCATTTTTTAAAAGAGGTACAATATACCATGTCACCCACCTGGAATCTTGGTTGCGTTCCCACCGACCTGTAAGGATCCACTGGGCTCAGCAGGGACAACAACGTTCTCGGTTGTCTCCCGTGTAGCACCTCGGCAGGGCTCCTGCCGTCCGCGCCTGGCAAGGTGCGGAAGGTGACCAAGACCCGCAGCAGCGCTCTGGACCTGTGTGTACCTGCTGCGCGCGCTTTCGACATAGCTGTCTTGAAAGTTCTCACGAACCTCTCCGCTTCCCCGTTCGATTGCGGGTGAAACGGCGGTGCGCAGACATGCTGGATCCCATTGCTCGCGCAGAAGTTCGCAAACTCTTGGGACGTGAATTGGGTTCCGTTGTCTGATACCAACGTGACCGGGAGCCCCTCGGTCACAAAAATTCTCTCTAGCGCATTGATGGTCTGAGTCGACGTGGTGTTAGCCATTTCCACCACGTATGGATAATTAGACTTGGCGTCTACTACGACCAACCACATCTTGTCCCAAAATGGGCCCGCGAAGTCTACGTGCACCCGTTCCCACGGCTCACTAGGCTCAGACCAGGGAACCAAATCCTTCCTAGGTGCGCTCTGGTTCAACTGGCAGGCCTCACACCTCTTGAGCAACTGTGATGTGTCTGTCCAAATTTAATACACCAGGTTCAATAAACAATTTATTGACAGAAACAGGTACAGAGCTATAGTGCCGAATATCCAGGAGAATTGGTAGAAAGACGAAGCCGTGTTGCCGTAAAACCAGGAGATGTACCACGATATGCTGAGTCACCAAATAACCGAAAAAGGAAGTCCGAAGTCGTTGCGCAGTTGTCGTAGTCTCTCACTCTTCACACAGTAACCACCACTTAATCACCAGATCGTCGCTCTATCACAGCCGCTCACTCGCTCACTCTCTGACTGCCTCAGCTCCGCGCCGAGGCCGTTTTATAGCTGCCCCGGGCCGTAGGCCCGTCGACTGGCTGTGTAGTAGGGGCGGGGTCGAGTCTCGCCCCGCTCGCTCAGGCGTGGCGGCCGCACTCAGCCGAGCACCGCTGGCCCGCGCTTGTTGTTGACCGCTGCCGCCAGGGGCGGTAACGCCCTACTGACGTGCTCCTGTGGCGGCACATTTAATTATGTGCGGCCGGTCACGACATTAGTTTGTGCAGTTTCTTATTTTCGGGTTTTAAAACTGAAATAACGTGTGCCATGTTCGTCCTAATAAACTGCCCCTCTGTGTAAGACTGTGTAAGTTCCTTGTCTTTGTTCCTCGTCCTATGAGCATTCCTTATAATTATTAATTGTTCTGAATAACAGCGCACCCATTCCCGGTAAATAATTCGTTTGATTGATCAGAGATTTCGGACGCGTCAATCACTGTTTGTCCCTTAAGTGTAGTGCGTGATTCTATCGCGGGAGGTGGCGATGATCTTCCCCCACGGGGTGGCAAGATTCGGTGCCCACTTGCATCGGTTTGCAGGGATTTTCCCCGTGGTGTCTCCCACCAGCGTGGCACCGCCACAACCCTCGACCCAGTTTCTCCCAGCCGGGACAAGTTCTCAATTAGCCTTCCGACAAGTGTGGTAGTGTAGTACATGTGAGTGTAAGTGTAAGAAAGGGGTGAAGATAGGATAAGGAAGAGGAAGGAAATATCGCGCGGTCGTCCGTGACACGTTTGTTCGTGTACTGCTCCTGCATTCGCCTGTGTTGAATTCTCCTCCAAACAACGGCTGAATTCGACCTGCCTAGTTAGTGACGAAAATCTTGCCACTGTCAGAACTCGAACCCTACAACCGCACGGTCAGAGACACGGCAAAAATCTCTATTTTTGTAGATGTAGGAAGACGCCCCTCCCCCAAGAAAAGTGCACTTTTTCAATTTATATTTTTCTTTCTAATGTAATCAAAATGCCTTCAGTTTGTTTAGCATATAACTGCAAAAACATATGGAATCGAACCACTAATATCACTTTTCAAGTGCTTTTAAAGATGTGATTTCTACAACAGACTTTGACAGATATCAAACAATAATTTTAGAACTTAAAGGGCGTACTTTCTTACTAGAGAGTGCTTATAAATTGACTACAACAGAATTTGGAGAAGAATCTCACATGTTTCATTAGTGATGTTGATTCTTAAGAACCACAAGAATGGCAAAAAGTACCACCTCTCCATGACAAAATCTTTTGAAATAAGGAGCACAAATGTAAGGTGAGTGTTTACTGTAATTGCTCGGTGAGTAGCCACTACAAAAATGAGTTTACCGTCACACACGGAGTGCATCTGTAATTGATGAATGACAGAGCACGCACGCTAAATTTGTTTAGTGAGCGCCAAGCGTGCATCTTACCTGCCATCCTGCTCTGGCATTGAGAACCTCAGGGCTTTAAATACAATTTGAAATTACTAGCTTTTTAACACTCTCCAGCCCAATACTGTTATTTAAATTAAATGGAGATGGGCAAATGCTCAGGAATAATGATGGCGATCATCGTATTACCTCACTTCGGTGGGATTGTACGCCCGCGGGCCTTTACCGGCCAATTCCGGCATTGATGTTACAGTGAAACGCGATTGAGGTGGCCTCGTACTCATCAGGAATGAATCTCGTGCTCCCGTCGACTGACCGGGAAGTCAACAGCGTCCGCGACCAAGCTCGAAGGGATGAACTCGATGCCGTTATGCAGGCCAGGGCGTCACGCGCCACCGCGTCTGCGTTCGCTCACTCTTTTTATTCGGGTATCCGCCCGACTGATCTACCACACGGAATTCATTCCGATTGATGGATGGTCGGATCGCTTACGCCAGCAGGTTCTGGTCAGTCACACGCCAATAGATATTTTACTCCGCCATAAGTTGCTTGAGTCAAGTCTTATAAAGTCCTTCTTTCTCAAGTCACTAGTTCAAGTCTTCTCTCTCGCGTTCCTAGCACGAGTCTCTCTAACTTGTGTGTTTTCTCTCTTATCCACATCAAGTACCCCTAACAAATATGTTTTTTAAAACCTCTGTTGATCCCTCGCTTCCTTCTCCCCACCCCATTTGTAAATTTCTGTGATGTCACGTGCGTGATGTTTTGCCTCTGGTTCGATCATCAGGCTTCTGGAACCTGCCACTGATCTTTTCCGTCGATTAGCTCTAGGCAATCCCTCCCCTAGCGACCTACTTTGCTATGTTTTTAATTGGTCGCCTTTGTGGGACCATGGGCACGTGGCGATCTCGGAGAAAGCGAGGCAGCGTCAGCTGTCTGCTGGTGGTGCTCCCTTAGGGATTAATAAGTAAAGTGCCACCACGACTTCCCTAATGTGACTGCTTCGGTACTCAATCCGACGATCGCTGTGGACAAAGAATGAGGCGGAGGGGTGGAAGGGCACCTCCCGGCTCGAAGAAGCGGCTCGCGGGGGAAGCCCGGGAGTCTTTGTACGCCTGCAAGACGTTTGTGCGTGGAGACGACGTGCGGACACTTGGGCGCGACGAAATGCTCGGGAGGGGTGCCTGGGCCGGGTAGCAAATGGACGTGACGGAGGGGTCTGTCGCGCGATGCGAGCGGTCGCATTACTAAACTTAAACTATTTAAAAGACGATGTATAATTTATGTGTTTCCTGGATACAATGACATACTTTCTTTCACAGTCTCCTCCTTCATAGTACAGTAGTGACAATACTGTAATGACAACCGTAATGCAAGAGATATTATTTATATTTGTCCCCTTGTTATATCGAAAACAACAAACCCAGTTCGTAAGAAAGTAGTTTATTACAACAGCGTGCGTGGCTGCCTACCGTGGAGGACATCCGCCGGGCTTCTGCTTTCTCTGACAGGCAGTGCGCGGAAAGTGGCCAGTACTCGCAGTAGCGCTCGGGACCTCGGTGTATCGGTGGAGCGCGCCTTCCTCATGGCCGTCTTGAACGTCCTGACGAATCTCTCCGCCTCGCCATTGGACTGCGGGTGGAACGGCGGTGCACACACATGTTGGATGCCGTTGCAGCCGCAGAAGTGGGCGAACTCCTGCGACGTAAACTGCGTTGCGTTATCTGTAACTAAAGTCCCTGGTAGCCCTTCTCTTACAAAAATTCCTTTCTAACATCGATGGTATGCATTGACGTGGTGCTGCTCATTTCCACCATATACGGGTCATTAGTCAAGTTTATTACAACACACTTTTACAAGAGAACATACCATGGACAAGCGCAAGAGCCGTATAACCCGTAGATGTACAGTAGAGAATGCCAAGTCGCCTATTGCCAGAAGACGTCCAGAAAAACTTGCCGTATAGCCAAAAGTCCAAGAGAGAAGTTCGTAACCTTGCTTGTCGTCACTCAGTACACTTGCACCAGATATCTCTATACTTCGCCTTTCGCCGGGATTGCTTCAACCCCCTCCGGCTCCCGCAGAGGGCTCATTTATGCGCCCTCAGGGCTGAAGCTTCGCCGGCCAGCCCGACCGTACGGCCGATGGCGCGTAGCAGCGCGCCGACCGGAGCGTGACGGCTGCGCGCGGTCCGCCCGCCCCGCTCTCTCCTGGCCACCGTCCGTGCTTTCCGGAGGCGATGACGTCCCGCCACTGAGCTCCTGCGGCGCGCGGGCGGCCATTGCTCCCCTTATATGTCATGTTCCTTTGTTCCTTATTGCAATAACACTTTCAGGCGTTATGCTAAAAACTATTTCATTTCAATGGCTTCTCAGTTCGTTCTCCTTACTTCATGTGATTTTGTTTTTAAATGATGGTTTTTGGTCGTGAGAACACAGAGTTGCACAAATTTCTATTACACGCAGCCCACACCAACTCGCTCTTGAATACTTTTTATCCAGTGGACACTACCTTGCCTTATTCTATCTCGGTACTCCTAATATTTTCCGCAAGAGGCCAGTTGCGGTGCAGTAGAACTGGTACCTGATCCATACCCTAGAGGCCAGTAGCAGGGCCTAAGATAATTGTTTAAGCGTAGTAGTGTACTGTAAAATTAAAACATATTATTTTATTAAATTTTGAACCAATTACATTAAAAATCATAATCGCCGTGGTTTATATAAAATTGATCTTTTTCCTCTTTCACAAGGATTGGATATGAAGAACGACCGGGCACCGCGGTAGTTTACTAGTTCACTAAATGTAGAAGCAGGATTTAACCACGTTGTTAGTAACCAGATCCCGGCAACAGGAGCTTTTCTGTCGAAAATTCGCCGTTTCTCGGCGCACGATTACAAAACACACTTCTTACGATGTAAGTGCGAGAAAGTAGAAACCATAAAGACAAGGAGAAACATATTGTTCACCACGCACGCTACACAACTTAAAGGTCAATCAGTCCTAAACGTACTGACCCATATACATTTCACGGACTATACTACGACAAATGTAGCATAACTACGAAATTAATTCAACGGAAGGGAAAACAACCATTTTCTCGAATTTAAGCCGCTTTTTGAGTTCAGAACAGCCAATTTTTTGCTGCTCCAGAACCTCATTTTCCACACAGGAGCATTTTTGCTACTGCACGCTAGTAGTTCATTCAGAAAACTACATAAATGCTCATAAACTTTCTGCACAGCTTGGTACCGAGAATTCTGTACAGATAGCTGTATAGTTTAAGGTCGGCCTCACGGTGGAGGCTCCACCGGGTGAAATAATTTTTCGCCGCGTGACCCAACCGTTCATCCCTCAGTCAGCACGTGACGCCCCCACAGATACCAATGAAAGGTTGACATTCACGTCATGTTGACGCGGCGCGTGCCCCCGGAGATAATGAGGTAGCCCCTCTCTTGAGGGCAGCGGCTGCGCGGACCACGAAAGGGCCACGAATGACGCGACGCGACGCGACGCGACGAGACGACTGCTATGAATCATCGTCAGCGCGCGCCACGTCAGGGCGTCATTGCGGCGGCCGGGGCCGGGGGCCGGGCCTTGGGTCGATGCCCGTGGGATGCGTGATTGATGGCGCGTTCTATCAGTGACAGGCTACTGCAGCGCACGTGGCCCCCGCCCCCTCCGCCCCATATGCCTCCGCCGGGCACGAACCCAGGCCTTGGCCGCCCGCCGCGGGGCGCGCGCTCATTGTGAGGCGCCGGGCGCGTGCGCACTGAAGCCGAGATTGGGTTGTGATTGGGGTCGCCACGAACCCTGTGATGCAGGTGGTAGAGGGCAGCTCGCTGAAAGATAATTGCTTCTGAAAACCTGTATACGATTCCCAGCTATAAAAATATTTATGTGGCATAACCTTTAGAATTTCAAGCATTCCACCTCTCTGATACCTGTGCATACTCCTATAAATTCGGTACCTCACCTAGGACCTAGGAATCCTAGAGAAACTAAGCAGGATATAGACGGTGCCCAGCACAGCCATACTCGGTCTACTACGCACACGACCCTAGCCCACCTCCCCTCAACACCGATGATGAGATTCTCACCCTTGAGTTAGGTCCTGAGAAGTTCAAGCAACCGTCGTTGATGTCCCGATGATGCAGAGATCTTAACTGGTTGTTAGAAGCTGATGTATGGGGCCTAATGAAAGCCTAGGTAGGACTCCTTCATGGACATGTTTCTTATTGCCGTTACACCGGGGTGTTGTGGATTCTTCCTCGGCGGATATTACATGTACCGCACTGCACTAAAGGAAGCATATTACGATGCGATAAATAAATATTAGTACTGTATTTAGCAACTGTACTATTCTAGCTCCGTTTTCATTTTATTTAAACATAGTGTTGTCTCAACCATTTGATGTCTATTTCCAGGTGTAACTTAGAACGTTCTCCTACGGTTTTTGTTCTCAAAACGGCTTCAATTTTGTTCCTTAAATTTGCTCATGTCTATTAATAGTCGATAACAAATATGTTAGCCTTACGTTCAGCGAACGCCGACAATTTGGGTAATAGCCGGTAAAATCCAGCAAATTTGATTTTCGAGAATAGTGAAAATTTAAAAATTCCAAACTACAAAATTGAAGTTAAGAATTTTTTGCCTCAAACAAAATCTGCTCTAAACAATCTCCTCTTTAAATGAGGTCATGTTTAAGTTTTTTGGAAAGTGAACAGTTCTGCTTGAGTACACATTGTAAAAATAACTGTTTCTGAAAAACCGCTCCAATTTTTTTCTTCCCTTTTTTCAACCTATAGAACAACCAATGCTTATAAGAATGGCGTAGGTCTTATTTGCATTGAACTCTCTGAATTTTTGATAATTGCAAATTTAGAAGTAATACGTGATAGTATGCGTAGTTGTAGCATCTCTAGTAACAATTACCAATTACTATTCCATTTACCATCTTTACGAATTGGCTGGCATGAATATTGTACAGACCGCTTTGCACTAAGGATGAATTAGTGGACTATATTTTATTTTGGTTGTTCGTGCTTTTCAGTCTGTAACCCTTTTGATGGATCAGTGTTTACAGTTCACGGATTTCAGGTTATCAGAACTGCTTCCGGCTTCAATTGAATGTAGATGTGATTGCACAAAACTCGTTTATTCATTACCATATAAATACTGGCGCAAATACATAAATATACAATATTGATCATTTAGTTACACGTGAAACATCTTACACTGTTGAACCTCGGCGTGAGTTTGACAAAGTTTATATTAAAAGCCACACACTTCAAAGAATGCTTCGCAGGTGCCTAAGGCAATCAGAGACTTTTTATTAACTTCAAATTTTCGTAACTCCACCTTTACACTAATTTGTTTTCTACGTTATTCATCATTGAAGGCTATATTTCAGGAGTGAACCTACAAGACCGAATTTGAAAATCCAAAGTTCCTATACTTTAATTCCAAACAAATGGCAAAATTTAGTAATAAAAAATTTGGATGAACAAAATATTAAATGTGCGTTTTAATTTATAAACCACAAAATTTGTAATATGTCAGACACCGCTTACTTTTCTGTAAATTGTGGGGGAACAATCCGAGGTCACATCACTAATTTACAAAGTGAAGTGATAAAATTTACATGCTATGTATCAAAAGGGCATGATGAATGTGGTAAGAGATATTGGCGGGCCAAAGAACGATTACGTATCGGAAAATATCTACATGAGACAGGTATATTTGTATTATGCGGCTATAAATATATGTTCTTGAGTAAAAGAAATATACAAATTATGATTTAAATATTTTTTGCTTGAAATTCTGAGTTGTCTTCTATTTGTGAGGCTACTTGCTTTTTTTGTAGGGAAATCTGCAGCAGTGTACCGAATTGAAGAAGCAGGCAATTCGATTCGGGAGGGTGATAATCAAGAGCCTGCTTCGTTATGCAACAGCTCTACGTATCGGCAGGCTAAATTAGAATATAGTAAAAAACTTCACATGGATGATGATCCGGTAGCCGCACTGGATATTTTGATGAATACACAGCTAAAAACATCCATTCACAATCTCAGAAAATGACCGTTTTTCGTGCACTATTGGTCCAATAGCCAGCTGAATGTGTATGAAAAATACCTTATAGAATGTAAGGGAGGATGCATTTGCATCGATGCCTCTGGGGGCTTTGTGAAGATAGTTAAAACATCAGATGGTTCATCTTCAAATACAATTTTTTATACACCATGGTCATAAATACAGGCAAAGATGAGGATTGCTGTCAGTTCCCCGTGGCGCAAATGATGTCCGAGCGACATACATCCGTTGCCATCTTCAGCTGGCTAGCGGAATTCGCACGTCTAAGTCTATCACACGTTTCCCCCGATGAAATTGTGTGCGATTCATCCAGAGCTCTTCTATTAGGTAGGTATGATTTCATAAAGTAAATTACTATTTAAAGCCAATTTTCCGGCAATAGATTTCAATATTATTAATTTTCAAACAGGTGTTCTATGGAATTATACCAACTGCAAGACACCAGATGAGTACTCAGAGAGATCAGGTCCTTTGCCGCACATAATGAAAATGTATGCCAATTTTCTTAAAGGTCAACTCGCAGGCATCAGAAATTTGTATATAGGATCCATAGGCAAATTAATAGTTTCTCAAAGTTTGGAAGAATCAAAACAGTTATTATTCTTGATTTTAACAATTTCTCGTCATACGTAGCAGGGGAAAAATGCAATGGTCAATTAACTGAGTGTTCCAAAGCAAAAGAAACGCTCAAAAGTCTTCTGATTAAAAAAGGTGAAGTTTTTCACACAGAAAACCAAAACATTGATTCAGTTTTAGAAGAAATTGACAATTTCAATGGAGTACAAGGTAAAAATTTTATTCAATGTATTTCATAATTTAATACAAACAAATGAAACATCTTTAGACATAATATTTTTTAATTTAATACAAACAAATGAAACATCTTTAGACATAATATTTCTTTATATTTCAGATATTTGTGATGAGCCTGAACAAACAAATGCACCGTCTACGTGGTGGCAATGGGCAAAAGATATTGATCGATACAAAAAACTTGTGAAGAAATAGGTGATGATATCAATGCTCATAAGAACAACGAATTGGCAAACAAGTTAATTGACCATTGTAGGACCATTCCAATGTGGGCATGCGTCGTAAAAAATAAATTTGGTATTGGACGTATCACAGCTTCAAGTGCTGCGGTAGAATCCGATTTCAATGATCTGAAAAATCGTGCTTTCAAGGGAAAATTACCCTTGAGAGTAGACGATTTTGTTCTCGAACACTTAAAATATAATACAAATCGAAACAAAATCGTACTTGCTAGAGGGGCAACAACTAGACTTCAAATAGAAGAAGATAATGCTAATGAAGATAATTTGGATGTTCACGAAACTGATAATCAAGAAAGTAATCCAGAGGTAAATAGTTTACATTTTATGAAAGAAGTAACATGTCGAAAATTGTAATTTCTAATTTCGCAATTTTTACATATCTGATATCGCAATTTTTTCTGACGATTTTTTCCTAAACTTTTTGTTAACACCGATTTCTTTTAAATGTGTTATTCGAAGTAGCTCAGAAATATGTTCTAAATGTGTGTATTAATTATTTACTGCATCTATCATTCAGGTTGCTGAGGATGTGTTATCTTGCATGCTTTGCGAAAATAATCCTCAAGAATGAGCTCATAGGTGCAAAGATTGTGGCAAAGTTGTCCACATATTAAAAGAGTGTTCTATTGCTCTAGAAGATGGAGTTTAATTTTTTGTATTCAATTTTCTGAAAAATGGTAACTTGTAAAATTCAAAGTGTGATCTCATGGCCATGAGAAGGTTCTAAAACCCTAATAATTTGTTATAAACATCTGATTTTTTGGTTGGTTCACTCTGAGAAAAAATTGGTATCATATGCAAAAGTTTTTATTGATTTCAAAACAGGTTTTTATTTATTATAAGAAAACCATTGGTTGTAGCGGATTCTACCAACAAAATCTGCAATTTAGAGTAAATTTAAGATTGTACAGACACCTCGTTTGCCTTTGTAGCCTCAAAATTAAGGTTTTTATGGCAAAATAAAAAATATTTTACATTCATCTGCTATTAGTTCAGGCATCTCTGCCAGGGGCCACCACCATCGCTTGCATGCTCCGCTTTTTGCCTACCCCCTAAGGGGCAAACATAAATTGCTTAAGCAAAGGGTTCTGTACTACTCTATGAATGTATCGATATTTTCCCGCTACTCCCCTCCTCCGCCTCATTGTCACCCCTTCTGGGGATGGTATAAAAGACGTGCGCTCGCCGCGCACAGCGCCTTTCGCCACCCTTTCGCCACCTTTCGCCATTTGCCTTGCTATTCTGCCTCTGTTCTGTAATGTTGTATAGCGTGCCTGGCGCACGATTTTTCTTAGTTACGAGCCATTACTCATGTTTTCAGAAAGGCCCGAACCCCTCAGACTCGTATTATGTTGTTTTTAAATATGTGTATGAGTGCATAATAGCCTGATTTGGTCAATAATGTGTTTTATGCTATGGAATTGGATCTTATGTTTGAAATCTTTGTTGTTTTTTATGGTTGTGTAAACTAGCCTATGTTTCGAAGCAGGTTTACTCTTTTGTTGGTTTTTGTCTTGTATGTTGCAGCTTCTAGCAGCAGTTTGTTTGTATGTTAGCCTCCGATAGTGTTGTGGAGAGCTATTTTTGGTACTGTGCATTACTCATTGATATTGTTAATGTTGCAGTTTTTCGCTCCTGTCGTGAGTAAGACGGCGTTCGGCCGCATTCGGCAGCTTGGAGCTTTTTGGAAGGCGTCAGCTAGGCCCGAGCGGCATACTCGGCCGCGGCCACTTGGAAAAGCTACGCCAAATCTGGTCTCGTAGCCGGCAAAGAAGTCGGCTGGGCAACAGCACGCAGCCGGCTCGAATCGGTTTGATCACATGTGGACGTTGTTTGGCCGTGTGGAGGTCACCATTTGTGTTCGGCCGCTGCTAGTTGAATGGAGCACGAACAGGCAATGAATGGCCGTTCTGCTTCATTCCAGAGTATTCCTGTTTCATAATTAAGTTGGTAATAAGGCTTAAGTTTTGGTAAAAGATCCATTACAATATAACTTGGTATTGATGCACTCATACTAAACTTGGTTTTTATATGTAATGGCTCGTTTGTAGTAGTACAGTTTATCACTCTTTTTGTATTGAAAGACAGCCGAGGTCGGCTTCTTTGTCAATCTTGTGTATTTGTGTATTCGCCTTCCTCGTCCTAAAGTGGGCATTGTTGAGGTCTCGAATTCTGTAGTTCTGTTTAAACTTTATTAACTTATTAAATTGTTGGAAACGCCCTCAAATCGTGTTCCTGTGATACTCACAGCTTTTTTGTATAGAGACGGCATTTTCTCCGTCTGTCAATTTTGTATTTGCATCCGTAATTCTGTATTGTTTTTCTTGCAGCTACCTCTGTTTCTTTGTACAGCAAGAAAAATTGGTTTTGTATTCTTTCTCAGAATTGTAATAAATGTAACATTTGTGAGTTATTTGGATTGTTATATCTCCACTCTCCGAGATCCTTTAGAATTTATGTTCCTGTTTTATTCCGAATCTGGAGGGAAATGTTTCGAATGCGACGACAATCTTCTCGATTCCGATTGCTTAGGGGTTCTCTGTGTTAACCCCGAACAATAATTCATTAGGTAAACGCATGGTCACCTCGCCTCCTTTGTTTTAAGGCGAGGCTTTGTTCAAAACTTTAATTTGTACTGTTTTAAACAGCTTGGGACCGTACTTCACGAACTCTAATTGTTACTTTTCCTAATTCACGAGTTTCGCCAAGTTTTAAATTTAACAATAGCAAAGGGCATACACTTTAAATGTCCCGCATTGGACTTATACAGTTTTTTCTGTAAAAAAAACGCGAGTGGGCTTCCAGAAAGGAAAGGCAACACGTCTTTCGTATGAAACTCTTTGGAAGAACGAACTGTTTTCAAAGTTTGAACTGCTTGCAAAGACGCTCGCGAGAGTGCGCCAGCTACTGGGAGCGAGCGAGGGACAGCATTTCGTATTGTTAACGATTTCTGATAATCTGATCCATTTCCAAATAAGCCGCCACGAAAGCCAATTGTTTGAGAATCTTCAGCCGAGTTGTTTCACAAAAGATCGCCTCGTCAGTAAAAGGACTAATTTACATCTTGGCTGCATTGAAAAATCATATTTTGACTATTGGTAACGTAGTGCAGACTCCGTAAACAGTGTTTTAGCGCGGACCTTGCCTGACATGGTGATAAGCCCGAATTATGACAGAAAACGAACTTCTTTTCGCCTACACGAGGTAGCACTGACAACTTTTTCAATACACAATATATCTTACGCTGAGGTAAACTAAGAGTTCTTAAATATTTGTCTTTCAGAATTTTCCATTGTGGCAAGAGAGGAAAGGCGGCAGGAGTCTTGTTGTCAACCCGAATCATCGTCAATTGCTCTCCGAAAACTCTAATACTCTCCCAAAACAAGCTATTTTGCAGCCTCAATACCATCTTTTAGAAAATTTGGAAATCTTGAGACTTCATGTAAAGTACCCCCAAAAATCAAAATACCCGTTTCAAACACGTCAGGCTTGTGTTCATTCAGATCGATCGACGTAGCGAAACTTATCTCCCGAAGATGTCTCATAATTGTTTGCCCCTCACTTGCTAGGCAACCCGTCATTCGTTGGTGTTTGGCGGTCACGTTCTGACGAAAGCAAAGAAATTTGGTATTCCCGCCGTACTCTTATGTATGTATTTTCGGGTGGCCATCAGGGACGGATTTACATATAGGTAGTACGGGCTATAGTCCAGAGTGGCACATATTGAAAGGCGGCAAATTTTCCAAAATTATAATATTTTGAATTTTAATGTCATGTTCGTTTGAAACAAACACTGAAATTAATCTATATTATATCTTTTTCTTTCTTACACATATCCCATTTATGAAAGAGTGAGAACTCGATTTTGATATTAGTTGTTGCTTCAAAAGAGACCGCCTTAGATGTACCTTTTTTAATATGTAAAAAAATATGTACAAAATGTTTATTCCTAATCAGTACAGGGGTATTGGTATCACTCAAATCAAAATCTAATTTTTATAAATAATATAAATTCTCAAGGGGGCAACAAAATTAATGTAGCCCAAGGCAGGGACAAATTTAATTCCGCCCCTGGTGGCCATATTTTTTATGTTTTATGTTGTGTTGTGGATTCGGAGCTCTTCTCTCGAAACATTGGAAATTAATATGGGGTTGTTGACACCGTGAGAGCGCGCGCTAGGCACACAGCAGGCTCCAGGCATTCCCTTGGCGGGCGTCAGCAGCGGCGTTGGCGGCTGGGCCGGCGGGCGGCGCGGCCTTGAGCCACGTAAACGGCGGCGTTCGGGGTGGCGTTGCTTAGTTCGGCCAACGGCCGAACGTTCAAGAGATGTCCACAGCCAACGGTACGTGAAATGTTCTTGCAGTGCACATTAGAACAAATAGTATTATGGATTTATATCTACAATGTGGAAACTACTCACAGCATTGAAACTATAGATGTTCAATGATTGATTGATTGATTTTTTCGTGTTTCCGAGCGCGTCAACTACTGTGGTCATTAGTCCCGTAAGTGTAGTGCATGTTATTTTCTCGGGAGATGGTGATATTCCCCCGCTGGATGGCGAGATCCGGCGCCGACCTACCGTCGGCTAGTGGGGTTTCCCCCTAACAAGGACTCTCCCACCGCCCCAGCCGGGACAAGCTCTAAGCTCCCGACCGGTCTCCCAGAATATGTGGTAGTGTAGTGCATGTTAGTGTAAGTTTATGTTTAAGGGGAGAGGATAGGACAAGGAAGAGGAAGGACAGATCGCGCGTGGTCCGTGGACCGTTTGGTAAGGTACTGCTCTGGCATTCGCCTGGTGTTGATCGGAGAAACCACGGAAAACTACCGATCAGAGCTGCCGGCCGCTAGAATTCTCCTCCAGACAGCGACTGAATTCGACCTAGCTGAAAAGCTAGAGTCGAAAATTCTGCCGCCGTCAGGAATCGAACCTAGGACCTCCCGGTCAGAGGCGCTGCAGTGACATCAGTTGATGCACTGAGCTACCGCTCCCGGTACATAGATGTTCAAAAAATGCACTACCTATTCCTTGGAAAATTCAGAGAGGAATAATAAATCTAATATTGAAAAACACACTTTTCTCTTTTCTTAGCGTTATTTCAGAATTGGTTGGTGCTGGGATAAACAAACGCTCCTCCTTCGGACTCAGATTTATTCATTCGAAAATGAAGTTCAGAAGTTGTTTTTTTAAAAAAGGCAGAAATTTTAGTAAATTCATTAATGTACCCTATCAAATGACGCTACCAATAAAGCACTTCAAGAGAACGGACGTTCCATTTACAAGAATATAGATTCAACTTCATAAAGCATCTGGCCCCGTTCTTGTCACCAGCGTTGTTTTAAGAACCCTGCAACTAAAGCTCTAGGAAGTAACATCACTTTTTTAACGCCATCATTAGAATTGGACATTTTCCTTAACAATGGCAATACAGTCAAAATATTGTCCTACGAAAGTGTGTAAACCTATCTCCGAAGTGTCTCCATATAGACCCCTAAGTCAAAAACATTGTCAATAAACATTGTCAACAAAGACATTGTCAAACGGTTCATTATCAAACGTTCCAATCAATGCTGAAGGCAGTATTATTTGAGACTATCAATTCGGCTTCAGGATGAAACATGCACCTACTGAAGAAATCCGCAGAATAGTAAATGTAATCTATGAAACCCTGAAGAAAAAAATATATTGTTTGAATGTCGTCCTGGATACCTTTTGGATGTCGTCCAAGCCTGTGGCAAAGTATGGCCTACAGAACTCTTCTACAAAATCAAAACTCTATTATCCCATCTATTTTTGTGCTACTTCACTCCTATTCCACTGGAAGATGTTTCGAAGTAAACTTTAAGGAATAAACATCATCATTCTACTCTGTCGCGGCTGCAGTACCGCAAGGATGTGTGTTCGATTTGCTACTGTATCTTCTATATACGGCTGACCTATGTGTTTCTACTGTGGCGTCATTGATAAAAGCACACAGACCCTTCAAAGTATGTACAAGTTTATTTTACAAAGTACGAGTATGTACAATAATTACATTACTGCTCCGTAACTGCACACTTTTCGGTATTTCCCAACTGCCCGTCTGTGCATACACCACACATTCTTGGGAGGCCCCGCCTCCAGTGAAGGCTTTTACCCCGCCACTCCTGCGACCTCGTCACCCGTGCAACGCACGAAATGCTCCAACCTGGGCGTAAATTTTGCGCAAAGCGCGA
The DNA here is from genome assembly GCA_011170035.1 of Teleogryllus occipitalis. Lineage (NCBI taxonomy): Eukaryota > Metazoa > Arthropoda > Insecta > Orthoptera > Gryllidae > Teleogryllus > Teleogryllus occipitalis. The sequence goes on along the minus strand of BLKR01000438.1, from coordinate 72,727 downwards.
GGGTTCCAGAAACCAAACCCGACGCGTGAGCTAGTCGGCTTCTATTTTTTTAATAACAACAACTTCAAACAGCATTTTCTGCAATCAATGATATGTTACAACATTGCAATCAATGCTATATTCCTTTCATACAGAAACCGTCAATATATAGAAATCTACTTCATGGGTTAAGTGTAATATTCCTATAATTAATTGTTCCATGGTCCCATACTAAAGTATTTTCTGAAATTATAACCTACAATCTGCTAGAATGTTGTACCAGCACTAGTTTCAATGGAAAGTGCTTCTACTCCATACGTCACATATTGTATTAGTTTGTACAACGAGTGATGGTGCCTTCGTTGCAAAATGCTTCTTGCAAAATGTAAAGTAATTTCAATGCGTTTTTTACGTGTTCGTATTCACATTCCATCAGTTTAATCCCTCCGTTGTAGCCAGAAATATTTAATTTAGTAAATCATTTCCCTCCTTTTGTCATTTCGTCATTACACCATATACGTGGCTGATATGTGTCACTGGCACAATAAGGCTCATCCATAATCGCGCAATAAGACGCACGGGAAATATGGTGCGAAATGGTGAGTTCCTGATACCGATGCACGTGTATTGACATGAAAAACGTGCGCTTTGCGTCTAATCGGGAAAAATGTGTGATCTCGTTGATTACGATTGCTATCTCAGCCCAACTCCAAGCCTTGTCACTGCCACAAGATTTGGCTCGTGCGATAGGCATAGCTCCGCGATATGCACGATTGTTCCCCCGGCGCGTAGTGCACAGGGCGGGGTGGGGCGGTGTGGGGCGGGGTGGGGCGGGGAGGGAGCGAGGTCGCGCGAGCAGGAGAGTGGGTGGGGTGGAGAGTGACCGCCGGGTCGGGACGAGGTGAAGGAGTAGGGCCGGGGCGGGTTGGAGCGGGTGCCAGGTGGGGGAGGCGTGATCGAAGAGTTGCGGACAAGGGGCAGACGGCCGCGGGCCAGGGTGGGAAAGAGCGAGGGACGGGGCGGCAAGGAGCGGCATGAGCTGGTGCAGGCAGCGGATGGATTGATTGTTTCCGGACACGTCAACTACTATGGTCATTAGTCGGGTTATTGTAGTGTGTTTTATCCAGGGAGGAGGTGGTGTTTCCTTCCCACTGGATGCTGAGATCTGGTACCAACCTACCTCTCGACTTGCCCTACGGGTATCTCCATCACTGAGATAGCTCCAACCGGGACCAACCGTAAGCTTCCGGCTGGTATCCCGACATGCTTTGCAATGAAGTGCATGTGTGTAAGGGAAAAGGCGTTTCGCACGCGGTCCCTAGCCCGTTTGTTGGGGTACTACTCCGACGTCTACGAGGGACGGAGCAGCGCACGCGCACGTTTCCGCGCTCCACGCGCCTTTAGGTCGCGTCCGCGCCGCGCGTCACGCACGCCCACGTCCATGCTCACGCCCCCGCAGCGGCCGGCCGGCCTTTCCATTTAGAGCGGGCGATTGATTCGATATTTGTTATTCATGAACCGTCACTGCACGCGCGGCATATTTGCCCCCTTGATGGATTGTCAGGGCGACTCGTATACATTTCGCAAAAATCGCATCGCATCGCATCGCATCGCATCGCATCGCATCGCATCGCATCGCGTAGCGCAACGCACCGCCCGTGAAAAAGGGCAACTCGGCGGAGATTGATAACGACTCAGCCGCCCGCGCCATCAAGTGCTCGCTCGCCACCATAAAACACGCGATTTGCAAGAGTTGCGCAGCATTATGTCCGGCCGTTTTTAGTGTGGCGCATATGCTCACACTCCCCTCGCTAATTTAAAGAGGCGGGAGCCTACGGGAAGCGAACTGGGTGTCACTCAGGGCTGTGCTTTGGTAACGCACTATACTGAAACATGCCGGCAAGGATTTTCCTTTTTTATATCATCTGATTTTAAACAGGAAGCTGTTTTCGAAGTGTGCATATTTTCCCAGAGTTAACTAACACAAGCTATATTGGAATTTTAGCCGCTGATATTATGAAATGCACATCGTAATAACGTAGCCACCTAACTTTCCGATGGGTTGCCAATGCTAATACGATTTTTTTAGACAGATTGATATAATTACTTCAGTACAGTAAATGTTAAAGATGACTAAATTTCATCAATTAACACGAATAGACAATGTAGAAATGACCCACATATGTTTTGCTACATATGTGGTAAAGTGACTTTGCCAAGGCAAAGATAAAATATTATGAGAAGCGTTTGTGATGGTCAACTATTACGCTTATTTTGATATGAAATTGAGAGATCAGGACAAGACCTTTGTTCCACAGTTGTGACGTCGAACATGTGTTAAGTAGGCTTAGACGATGGAACAACGAAATCATACAGGCAATTATCCTTTGGTATATCTATAGTGGGCAGGGAAGGAAATGATCATTTAACCTACTGCTACTTTTGCATGATGAAATTATTATTATTACTATTATTATTATTATTATTATTATTATTATTATTATTAAAGCTATAATATCCCTATCTCCCTCTGGTGAGATAGCTCACAAAAAGAGCTTGCCAGGTGAGCTAAAACCTAGTATAGTTAATGCCAAAATTAATTAATGTCGAAAGACTTCATTTTATATTTCGGAGGTAGAGGGGTATCAAGGCCGCTGGGACATCAATATGATGGCTGACGTTTCTGGTGTCTGAAAAGAGATGAATCTCGAGCCAAAAATAATCGAAAGGCGTTTAAGTAATCATTTCTACAAAATAAATTGTCTTATGTAAAACACCTTTAGAATATAATAAAGGATAGGTGAAATAGCTACTTTTCTTACTCATGAGGGACGCATACAGGAAAGAAGTACGAAGGTACCAATTTTTCCCCCATGTTTCCCCCCAATTTATGTTTTTAATATAGTTTTCTGTTAACAAAGGTAGCACTGAAACTACCTTGTGTTTAATTCTCGTAATTTACGTATGATCCGCTGTTGTCACGTCTGTTGTCAAGTGTCGCGAGTTGCGGGAGAGAGGGAGGACCCAGAAACTCGTGCAGGGGAAAGAAACAAGCGTATACATTATAGAAATGATTGAAATGATTGCGCCACTTACCCGGGTAGCGAGCCTTCTTACCGAGAGTGGGTGGCGGCGCGACAGGTGCCTGCGGCATCGCACGTCGTAAGTAAGAAGAGGGGCGAGGCACGAGACCCTCGCCGTTTCACAGCCTCGGACACCTGACGTCGGCAAATGACGAGCGGGCCACACACCGGCGGGAGGGCCATATTATTGTTACTGACACTCTATAAACAGAAAATGCCCTAGTGACAAAAACAGGATCAATAGCACAAAAACTAGATGTGATTGAGGAGAACTAATATTGTTTACGACTTCAGCGCGGTCAATTCCTACAAAAAAAGTTGAGAAATTTAAATATAATTTTTCTAAAAAGCGCTGCGAATATTATTGATCATTCTGGCGGGCTTCAATTTTGCTGTTTCGGATGGCGCGCGGGCTCGTTACCTGCTTGTGAAATGTCGGTCAGCCGTGTCTGTATCTGTCTCGTAGGAGTCGTCTAATGCAGGTCTCTCTCGAGGATCGGAACTCTCGAAACCGCTCATTCTCAGCAATGTCCGCAGTATCGATCAAGAGGAAAGGTATTACTAGGGACGGACTTTAATGAAATGCAATTTTTTCGCTCCACAATGCTCCACAAAGCCAAATGATGGGATAGGATAGGGAATAATTAATAGAGGATACCAGTGGTGGCCTGTACGGATTCTTTTTTGGTGCTGTCAGTTAGTAAAGTGACTTCGATAACAAATCATCGATGTTCAAAATGAAAACATCGATGTTAATACAGCATCGATCAAAAACCACCTACGTTTTTAAACATCGATGCGATGTTTTAAAAGTAGTTTAGTAATCTCTAAAATAAAATTCATGAGTAAAAAAATTTAATTTTCCAGTCACCGTGTTTATTAGTTTATAATAAAGATTAAACTAAAAAAATGGAGAGCAAATAAAAATTCTCAGCCTGAAAGCCTGAGCGCCCACAGTAATCTCAAGAATTCACAGCTTCCTGAGTTCGCCTTACGACCATTGCGTTTGCTGTAGAGACGAGCTTAGCAGCTTTTCTTCAATAACTGTTATCACAATAACAGTTAACTCGTAATACCTGTTATTAATAACAGTTGAAAAATAACAGCTCCATGACCAGCAACCTAAAATGACCGACTGCGAAGAGTTAAATCAGTTGTGGCGATTGCTAGGAATTAAACCACGCAAAGCGAATAACGTTGGTAGCACCGTAAAGCTTGTGCAGCTACCTTACGGCGCTTGCTTGCATTACTTTCCCAAACATGTTTTGGACAGAGAAGCAGATGATATGAACGAGACTGGATGAACTGCCAAGGATGAATAGTAATTCATATAATGTGTAGCAAATGTGTATAGAATATTACTAAAATAAAAGGGATTCGGGTTCAGATTGCAAATATTCTTTCAAATATGCAACTTGTGAATGGTGAAGTGACGAGTGCCAAAAATAATGAGGAGAAACAGTGTTTTTCCTTACCTATAGTTAAAGTGTTAATGACAGTCGAATATCAAATATGATGCGAGATATTTGACCGTAACTCTTTTTATTTTATCGGACCTAGGGAAATATTAGTTGATCTCACATAAGCAGCAATGGGATGGAAATAAGTTAACAAACATATTGGACGGACTTCATTTAAAGGACAAACTTCTTATTGTAGTGTATACAATAAAATATAAAAACATTGGAGCACATGGTGTGTAATAACGACGAATTATGGATTAATGAATCTATAATTGGAACACTGGCAAATCATGATTGATTAGCTGCAGTGAAGCTGTTATCGAACAAAATGGTTGCCACGAACTCTTGTAGTAGTTCGGATTAGGCCCAGTGGATCGCAGTTCAATGTATTTCAATCGATAACAGCCAATAACAGGTTAAACAAAGTAACTGTTATTTTGGGTAACAGTTACGAAACGTTAACGGTTAAGAAATAACAGTTTAGCTGTTAAGGGCACATTCCTAGTACACTGCCTCTCTATGTGCGAAACATTAGGGTATTGGGGTCATCGTGGGCGAGAGATCTGCTCGATGAAGATAGACCTATTGGCGGCCTCTGTGGAACAGAACCTGAATTACTGGGACGCACAGAAAACAATTCAGCGATCTTTATACAGAGTGAAATGGGCAGACATGGCGCCAGTCCGTAGGTGGCGCAGAGGTTCAGGAGGAGGCCGACAGATAGCATTACGCCCTGTGCGTTTGAAGAGAATATTGATAGAGCATTGAATGACTACGTGTTCGTTCAAATGAATTACTATAAAGAATAATATTTTGAAGAAGGGATATTTTATACACACATTTGGGGTGAAAATTTCCTTTCCTTTCTTTTTGTTGGTGGTGCCATGGCACACTGGCACTACCTTACAAGCCGCCACTGGAGCATACCGATGGAATACATGTTGGCAGGGGCAACAGGAATACTCCAGGATAACCTTCCGCGAACCCTCTTCGCCCCTCTTCCAGCCGCCTGGGATCGAACTCGATCATCAGCGGTGAGACGCCAACTACCACGCCATGGGCCGCTCAACTAGTTTCAATTGCAGGATCGATTCCGAGCAGGCTTCTCTTCTTTTTTATGAATCGAATTTCCCTAACGGTCACAAGAAGACTCAATTTGGCGATTTACACACTCAACAAGGAGAGGTTGGTGGCAAGGGAGGAGGAAGATGTGCAAAAAACGACCGCAGCTAAAGGGTACTCCTTTACTTTCAGCGACTTCACGTGGTAGATAGAGGAA
>BLKR01000438.1:0-66823 GCA_011170035.1 Teleogryllus occipitalis | reverse complement strand
AGTGGTAGCGGTAGCGGTAGCGGTAGCGGTAGCGGTAGCGGTAGCGGTAGCGGTAGCGGTAGTAGTAGTAGTAGTAGTAGTAGTAGCGGTAGCGGTAGCGGTAGCGGTAGCGGTAGCGGTAGCGGTAGCGGTAGCGGTAGCGGTAGCGGTAGCGGTAGCGGTAGCGGTGGTAGTGGTAGTGGTAGTGGTAGTGGTAGTGGTAGTGGTAGTGGTAATGGTAGTGGTAGTGGTAGTGGTGGTAGTGGTGGTAGTGGTGGTAGTGGTGGTAGTGGTGGTAGTGGTGGTAGTGGTGGTAGTGGTGGTAGTGGTGGTAGTGGTGGTAGTGGTGGTAGTGGTGGTAGTGGTGGTAGTGGTGGTAGTGGTGGTAGTGGTGGTAGTGAGGTGGTAGTGGTGGTGAGTGGTGGTAGTGGTAGTAGTGGTAGTAATTAATTAGTAGTGGTAGTAGTGGTAGTAGTGGTAGTAGTGGTAGTAGTAGTAGTAGTAGTAGTAGTAGTAGTAGTAGTAGTAGTAGTAGTAGTAGTAGTAGTAGTAGTAGTAGTATTAGTAGTATTATTAGTAGTATTATTAGTAGTATTATTAGTATTATTATTAGTATTATTATTAGTATTATTATTAGTATTTATTATTATTATTATTAGTATTTATTATTATTGTTGTTGTTTTTGGAGAAAATAGAGCCTTTTCTTTCCTTCTTTCTTTCTTTCTTTTCTCCTTTACACAATATATTCACATTATTTTTCAACCCACTGATACACTTTCACTCCATTCCATTTTGAAAAACCCCAAAAATTTAAACAATATTTGAAAATGAACACTGAAAGAACTTTTTCCTGTCGAAAAATCGTAGTTTTTGTGTCGCAACATTACATAAATCTCTCTATACTACGTAGGCTACATTGCTATATTAGAAAGTAACACAAGAGACACGTACTGTTCTCGATGTGATCTTGCCTCTCCTCATGCCACCAGGATTTGTAACTTACGTTTTATACATCTTAATATTGTATATGCTTTTTCTTTAATAGTTCGGTGTTGATAGGGCAGGTACGTCACGACCGCCTCTCTTCACTACCTCAATGACACCCCATCGCTCATTTGCCTGTGGATCTGATATCGCCCCCATGGAAGGGTTCAGTGGCCATTGCGAATCTATGGTCTACAACCTTCAGACGAATTTCTCCAAAACTAATATTCCCTAATCGATCTGGCAGATCGCGAGGCCGTGTTAATTGGAAAATATTTTGATTTGAGAGTACTTCAAGCTTCATTGATGTTTTCTAATTTTCCTCAATTTTATTTTTTTACATATCATAGCGAATAGATCAACACGCGTATCAAAATAAGATAGGTCCCATTTTCGTTGAAATTCTGAGTTTTCGAAAATTGCAAAATATTTTTTTCTTCGGCATCTACAATAACAATTTCGTATGAATTTTTTTCTTCGTTGAAATTTGTCCTTAAAAATTAGATGTTTAAATAAGGTCATATACAATTTTTTTGAAAACAGTAATTTTCGCATATTTTTTGCGTGAAATCAAGGCAATTTTTAAGTAATACGTGGACAAAAGTTTTTCAAAATCAGCTCCATTTTTATTTCGTTATCGTGAAAATCTGTATTTCCAAAAATATTTGAAAAGTTAATGTATTTGGCGTTCCTACACTTGAGCCAAATATTTTTTTGTTAAACTGTGTGAGTATATTTCGCGTAAGTTTGCATTACCATTACACATAACGCGAGGAAGGGTGTGTTGTTGTAACAAATAATGTTTATCAAAATAATTAAAATTCTGTGTTAAGTTATTTTTTTCTTTGTAAAGAGAGCTCACGGTGCTTACCACAAGTGAATCACGCAGATTACCAAGAAACTGCGGCCAGAGCACTTTCCATCCATACCATAGTTGATTGTTAATGATTCCGGACGAGTCAACTGCTAAGGTCATTAGCCCGTAAATATAGTGAAGGTTTTTTTCCTGTGAGGGCGGGACGCGCCCTCCCCAGATCTATTTACGGATGTTAAGGAGTGAATGGAATGTCAAGCGGAGCGGGAGGTACTCCTACGTTGAAGCTGACCCTTCGGGAGAAACGGAGTTCATTTTAGTCTTCACACGTGTTCGTTATAATTTGAGCTATTACGCCATCGGTTGTAATAAAACAATTCAGGATTTTCACTCGAAAACTGAGCAATCAAAATATATCTTGGAAATATTTAGTGTAATATAGTTTAATATATTTCTATCTTATGAAGAAACATGGGCCTTTATTTGACTCAACAATGATGGGAAATGATACAAATATTCATGCATCAAAATCGATGTTATTTTCATACAGACAGAAATGGTATATTTTTTGTTTAAATGATTGTAGACACACATTACGTTACTCGTATACGTGGCGGGTGACGTCGAGTGGTGTGGGGTGGGCAGGGTGAAGAGGTACGTGTTGGAGCGGGACAGGTGGGTCGGGGCAGCACGCGATCAGTCGTGATGGGGAAAATACGGAGCAACGTAAGCCAAGATGGTTGAGGGCGGGGCAGGGTAGGGCGGGGACACCCTAGAGACGACTTCCTTCCTTTTCCTGTCGACTCGTGCTTGTGCGTAAGGCGACACCGCATCATGCACTCCTGAACTGTAAATGTCAAATAAAGATTTCATGGCGTAAAAAGCAATACCAATAATTTGACAATGTCGCCACTGAGTTCTGGAGGGGTGAAATCGATTGTAGGGGCAAAGGGCTGAAGTTACGATCTGTGCGCGCTCTACTAGGACTCCACTTTTTGCGGAACTATTGATTCGATAGTGCCACCATTTCTGAACGGAGAACCGTAACATCTTGGCGCCCAGCGTGAGCACTCTATACAAGCCTTTCTCTGTGGTCAGTTGCAGCGCCAGAATCGTAGCTTCCCGCGACGCAAGTGTTCTACGCTTCGCTTGCCTGGCGACTTGCGCGCCTTCGTCTCAAACGGAAAGAGCGGTGTAGTTTAGGCATTTCTTTAGGGAGAGCGGGCAGGAAAGGATTTGGTCGGAATCACAGAAGAAACTAATAGCGCTTAAACAGCACGAACTTTCTCGCATGATTTCTAACGGCTCGGTAATATTTTACCACAAAATGAACGTGACGCGAAAAGTACTCGTTAAAAATATTACATGACATTTTTGAAGGTCTATAACAGATTTTATTTAAAACAAACATGTCTATATTCAGTAGTGTACTTTTATTATGTTAATTTTTGTGCAATTTTCTGTAATTGAGAGAACGAAAATGAGGTCTGTGCTAGTCTTGTAAGCGTCCCTTATTCTATCTAATTAAAAAGAGAAAGTAATTGGAGACTTTTTGAGATTTTTTCAAAAATTGAATGAATTTCTGCTAATTTTTTCAAAAAATGCTCGCTTTTTCAACTGTTCTCTTTTTCAAAAAATATTACATGACTTTTCTTAAAGATCTATTTTTTAAATAGATTTAATTTAAGACGATTGATTGATTGATTTTCTCGTGTTTCCGGGCGCGTCAACAGCTTTGGTCATTAGTCCCGTTAGTGTAGTGCATGTTTTTTCTCGGGAGATGGCGGTGATCTTCCCCCGTTGGATGGCGAGAAACGGCGCCGACCTACCGTTGACTAGTGGGGTTCCCCCTAACCAGGACTCTCCCACCAGCGAGGCACCGCCCCAACCGGGACAAGCTCTGCGCTCCCAACCGGTCTCCTGGAATATGTGCTAGTGTAGTGCATGTTAGTGTAAGTGTGTGTGCATGTAAGGGGAGAGGATAGGACAAGGAAGAGGAAGGACAGATCGCGCGCGGTCCGTGGTCCGTTTGTTAGGGTACTGCCCCGGCATTCGCCTGGTGTTGATCGGAGAAACCAGGGAAAACTACCGATCAGAGCATCCGGCCGCTAGAATTCTCCTCCAGACAGCAACTGAATTCGACCTAGCTGAGAAGCTAGTGTCGAAAATGCTGCCGCCGTCAGGGCTCGAATCTAGGACCTCCCGGTCAGAGGCGCTGCAGTGACATCAGCTGATGCACTGAGCTACCGCTCCCGGTATTTAAGACAAAAATCGTCATCTTCAATAACGTAAATTCGCAGCTTAGTTTTTATATTTTGTGTCAAAGCTGTCTAGGGTCTTGGCGGGAGAGGCCAGTTCTCATAGACTAAAATAACAGTGCCCTTCCCCCTCTGTAATGAGGTCCTCTGAGAGAAGAGTGAGATGAGCGGTCAAGAGCGTCAAGTCTACTCTCTCTTCTACTCGTGGTAGATCCTGGGAACCCTCTGCGACGTAAACTCAAGAGTATCTCATGAGAGATGGGCGAGGGCGAGTTTCCGGCACCTAAAAGCGGGAATATTGGGCTAAAGGCGACTCCACACATTCGTTATTCGGCGAACACCGAGCAACCGCTCGCTGAGTCCCGAGTAGTGTGGTTGAGTTGCTATTTACTGTGTGAAGAACATTCGATGTTCGCCCTATCCACCGCGTGTCGATCTTTTGGACACATCAAAGAGAGCGAACATTTACCGAACACGTCAGCTGCACGGGATTTGGCGAGCACTAGTTCGCTGCTCGGCGAATGTCGAATATGTGGAGCCGTTTTCATGGAAGGAAAACCCTGACACAAAACCAAAGGGCTTCTGTAGGTATGGCAAAACTCGTTTCCTTAAGGAAGGAAAACACCGAATAAACCCGCATCCTCCAGTTATAGCGGTAGAGGTGATAGGCCTGGACCCCATCACTGGAATAAACAAAATTTCAAAAGTGAAAATGAGCGACTATTTTTGGCAAGGAAAAGGACTTCGAAACATGGAATACTCAAGAGGTATCAACAAGAGCTGATGAAATAATTAGGGAACGTGGTCTGGGTATCGAAGCATTACCTGGAACTAAGAGGAAAGAAAATGTACTGAGGAAATGAGTTCTATACACGGGGGCTTCCAAAGGAAGAGAGGAATCGCAGTAGTGTATCATTGTCAGTGAAACAAACACTTAAGAAGCACAGTAAGTCTTGAGATCAGATAAACGTTAGAATCCTGAAAGTAGAGATTAAAATATATAAATAAATAGTTGAAGTAGTTGCGGTGTACGCTCTCAATGACGATGCCTAAGTGCAACCAAAATTTTTTTTTAATTGACAATGTTGCTGGATAACATCAGAGACCGCAAAGAATTAACTGTACGTGGAGACTTCAATGCCAGTTGCGAATACGCATGACCAGTGGTAGGACCACACGGTGAAGCAAAGATGAATGAAAACGGTTCAAACATTAATAAGACCAGAATATACTTGATGATGAGACGGAATTTTCCACTACAAGATATAATCTGGAACGCTTTGACGATGACTCAACCAAATTCTTAAATCAAATTCTTCTTGCAAACAAAGTTCTACCATTAGGGGAAGGAACCCCTAACATTATCAATGAAGCCCTGACACTGCATTCATCAATTAACTAGTGAAGCTTTGGAGAAAAGGAATACTCGGAACAAAAAGAAATTTACACCTTGATGGAATCCAAGTTTAGAATCCTTTGTAGAAAGAACAAAAAACAAGTACACAAAGGTGGTTAAAAACAAAATCTCGCGGTGGCAAACAGAACACTCGAAATTGTAGAAAGAGACTCAAATGAGCATTATCAAGGCAAAAATGAGTGCTGGGCACTGACCTGTGTGCAAGTTGATAAATACATGGGAAATACAAGATCAAATAAAGCGTGGAAAATAATCAAGGGATTGAGAATAGAAAATGAAGATACGCCATGGAGAAGTGCAACTAGCTAGTAAGAGTGTGCGAACTAATATAAACGATGTTAACCAAATATTCTGTAAATCAAAAAGTATTTATTTGACATAGGTCGCACTGTAATGTTGCCTTGATAAATTCAATTTTATTTGAAATAGATTGAACATAATGAAGCAGTGTTCATAACTTTCAAAAGTACTCAGACGGATATCGTTGTACTGGATCTGAAAGCAATTGTATTTATTTGATTTTTCTTCTCTCTTTCAGCATCTGTTCCTTATTCTGTTCTATTTTGGCCATGCGTTTTCTTGTATTGCCTGCTATGCTGGGTCTCTCCTTCATATGACGACTATCTTTCTCCCAAGGAAGCAGCTCGTTTTTTCTTGCAAAGCTCGAGGAAAGCAGATAATTTGATTTCATTGCTGAAAATGTGGTTTTAAACGATTGTTACTTACGCCTTACAAAAGTATAAAATATCATAATGCTAATACTGTTCGTTATCTGGATGCCGGAAAATCCATATCTATATTCTGAAAAGTTTTTATTAAAGTGCATTATCTTCTCCTACCTTTCGGTGCTACAAAGATTTTAATACCTGTACATATTGGAATTTGCGTGAAAATAATTAGACTACTCAATCAGCTAATAATCGATAAATTGGTCTATGATTCATATTCTGCCATTTTCATAAAGACTCTTTCATGTGTAGAAAAGGGTTTCATGTATAATTCTTGCAATTGAATGCATTGGAGTAATTAGAATAATGAATGTGTGTTTGGGAAGGCAAGATTAGAAAATATTATAAAAATGAAAACAATATTTATTGAAAATGTTCATATCGCCAGCAAGGTGGTGTCCGGTTGGAGTATTGTTAGAAAATTCAGCACAATGGATGAATTCGCATACCAGAGAGATAGATAGTTACCTTTAGCTTTATTCTTCAATTCGGGAGATGTTGCCCAATTGAACATGAAAGAACAATTACTAATATATATATATATATATATATATATATATATATATATATATATATATATATATATAAGAAAATATAAAAACATTTTCTTTGTCAATACCACCGCTTGCAGATGACATTTACATACAGATATACTAATTTTAGATAATTAAACTTACACAAGCCTGAATTGAATCTACAAGTCTAGAAAAATATTTTCTCAACTTGCAATGCTAGAGCCGGCGGCGCTAGCCGAATTCGTTATTACGCTCCATGAAGTCACGAAGGTTAAGCAAATTCGAGACTCGCGGGTTCCTGGTTGGGTGACCGACCAGGAACCCCGGGATCTAACGTCGTCGAGCCCCTGGCCGAAGGGATAAAAGGCACTGACTGGACGTGACGAGACGACACAAACATAGTACTTATTCAGTATAGTAATTGCTCAGTAACGGAGGATTACTCCAGAGAAAGCGCTAAACGCCCAACAAGGGTTCAGAGACGCGTTGCGTCAACAACGACGCAACGAAAGAGAACAGTGAGGACATGATGAGGACACAGAGAAGGAACGTTAGCGAGATGAATCGGGTTGAATCATCCTTAAATTAAATAGCATTTGGTCCGTTTCCTTGTGAAAAATTGAGATCTATTTATGGCGGAAATTACCGGAAGGTATCCTCAGTTTCATACTCACCGCAAGTATGACATCAGAACTACAGATTATCCTTCCTTCGAAAATCTTCCCGATTCAGAGCTCAAACATGTCTTTGTGAATTGAATAGCCTATATGGTTCTTATCATTCATCAATTCGTGTCACTTTATCATTCACCAATCGAGTTTTGTTGGCAAATAAAATAAAAGATGGTCAAAGAAGTTCCGAAGTATCTAAGCCTTAAAACTTGGGTGTCTTGGATAGAAGTTTGTTGGTTAATTATATGGCAGAAACTTTTCTACGTTTGACCGTAGCACTTAGTTGAGAGACACTTGTCTGACAGTCTGAAAGTTTGCAATAAGATAGTACATTTAACCACGGTTAATAAGTCAATTTTTAACTGAAATTGACGTAATTACTGAGTTTACCAGATATACTTACTACTGCTTTCTCTTTACCTTTCCATACATTTTTATGTAATCGAAAATAATTTCAGAAAATCATAAATTCTAATACGTTGAGCTGCCTGTTGTATGAATTATCACTTATCAGCTTATTCAAATGGGCCAAAGATATTACCTCGAATAAATGGAAACAAATCGTCGTCGTATTCAACGTTCTGTTTACATCCACAGAGAACGCTCGGGCTCCGAGTGTGAAAACAACCCTATCTGCAGACAGACGTACTTCCTTGGTGTTGCCCTGGCGATTGTTTATTATCGTTTGGTGAACAGGCACGGCTTGTGTGGCCCCGGGTTCCCTATGGCAACCCTCGTCTCTCGGCTGCCCTATTGCCCCGGCGGGCATTGCGCAGTATATTGCGGCGTTGTCCTTCTAGGAGGGGCGCCCTGGGGGCGGGGAAGGGGTTGGCCAGAGGGGTGCGGACGATCGTCCTCAGAGAAGGGTCCCTCACACCGCCTCTCATCGACCCTCGCCCCCTCGGCCGTCGCACTGTCAGGAGTTGGCAAACTGAAAAAGGAAAGTGGGAGGGAACGTTCACGAGGCAAAATTTCAGGTCTGGCTACGGCTCTGGCGTCTGATTTCGTCTTGCCTCATCGAGAGTGCTGAGTCGTGAAAAATCTGCGTCTTAGTAATGGCCTTGATAAAATCGGAGATAATACGAGTTTTTTCCGTTTCGTGAAGCCCGTTAGCGAAAATCACTATTCATCACAAATGCTCCCTGGTTCATAAGTAACAAACAACTTCATTACGAATTAAACATCGATACTATAATAAAGCAAATAGCACATACATCACACAACTTCTTTCAAAACCTAACAGACATACCAAAATTTGACCTTCATATTTTTAATTTTTTCTATTTTTTTTTCTATTGATTATAGGGAAAAAATTAGTTAACAGGTTTTTTTTATTTTTTCTAACTTTATACAATATTTCCGAAGATAATAATCAAATATGCTAAAAATGATGCGCATTACTAACTTGAAGATATCATATATTTGAACACTAATTACAGAAATTCTGTTCAAATTCCATTCAAAACTTAAACATATTTAATATTTGAGATATTGCAAAATATTAAATTTCAATTTTAAAAAATATATTGAAAATTGAACATTTTTGTACACTCGATGAACTAAAATTTTTTTAAAGATATTTGTAATGGCACTAATGCATTGTTGACAACTCCAGAAAAAATCTAAGTTGGATCTCGGTAGTTTTAAAAAATATTATTTTTTTACGAACCAATATGTAGTAGATTGCTGTAACAGACGCGTTTCTTGCGTTACTGGCCGTTAGTTTCTTTTAATGAAGCAGTAATTTAAGTACTTCTTGAGGTAATGCAACTTCACCATTATATTTCGTTATTAAATAACGGATTCTTGACTCACGGTTGGACTGACATTTTGAAATTTCCTGGTCCCTCACAACTCACTTGAAATTCATGTACTCGCTTTCCTTAGAATTCCTGAACATTCGTCAAAATGGACAATTCAAATTCTTTACAGAATTTACCCTTAGGTCTCAAGAAAATTCCAATTTCAACGAACTTTCTAGCCACTTTTATCAAGTGTTCGGTTGCTACGAAGTGTCGTTTAATTTTATTGTATGGCCAACATTCAAAAATTATCTAAACTAGAATTATCGTCGTCTTGTCATCTATTTAGTGAAAGGAATCGATAAGTTTCTCTATAATATTTTTATTGTAGATTTTTCAATGTTCGTCGAAGGATTTTCAGGGTGAGAAAATTTATCTGTGATAGCACTTTGTACTTTCTGAAATTTCTCATGGGTATACAATTCTTGTTGCAATTTTCTTTTCTTGACGGGGGTTTATCCTATTGCAATTAAACTCTTGTTTTTCTTCTCTACATTGATTTCGCAGATACTGGACGAAGTATCCGAAGAGCTTAAATGCTCATTCCCTTGATTTCCACTATTTGCACTATATTCATTGGACGTTCCTCTACTTTCGTTAATGCCTCTGGAGCCACTAATCACGACGCTCTCTTCACTAACAAAAAGCCTTTTTGGGAGCCGACCCCCTTTTTTTCATATTAATCACAAACTCGCCAATTTAGTGGGCCTCTAAATCAAGTTCCCCTAGTTAATCGTAAGTTAAGCGTCATGGAGATTTTCTTTTCTTAAAATCGTGTTCAGAAAGATTAAATTGATTGAAACATCAGTTGTATCTCACACGGTGACAGCCACTCATGTTGCACTGAGTACACACGATTCACAGAACAAACGTTAGCACTCTTCCTTTTATAAGATGCCAATTGTGACTGATATTCAGAAAAATTTACTCGTGTGCTTTGACAAGTGTTCTGCTGAATTTCACGAGCAAGGTCAGGAGGGCACCTCATCCCTAAACACGCGACGGACTCAGCAGTAAAATTCGTTTCGCTGTCACCTATCCTTTCTGAGGACAGAGTGAGCATGTGAGTTACTAATATTTCTTGAAACCTTAATAAGGCATACGGTATTTCCTTTTATTGTTCTTCGGCACATATATCATAGACTAATCGAACACATTTCGTTAGTGCAGGAGCAGGAAGCGGGCGCCCGCATACTTACAAAAATATTTTTTATGTGTACGTGTTCTGTGCCCATTTTTTTGTGTTTTGTAGAAAATTGAGCAAGAAATACGCCTATATTTTTCAAATTTTTATCTCATCAAGTTTATATACAATTTTCATTTTTTTAAACTACATTTTTTAAATGAAATATTTTTTGAAAAATTTATTTGCAGAAGAATAAAATATACATTTTAAAGTATTTAATGAAATAAACCAAGAATTTTCATGTTAAGTATATTCGGTGCATCAATCATTCATATTTTGCAAAGTACGCGTCAATTCCAAAATTTAATATAGGCATAGCTACATAAATAATCAATTTTCAGGCAAATAAAAAGATACGTGTCTCTTATTTGATGTCCAAATTTAAGAAAAAAAATCGTTCATTTAAAAAAAGTATTGTGTGATTTGATGTGGATTGGCTCAATAGCAAAATAGCAAAGCAACCCATCTACACTCTTCTCGACTCGGCGAGCGGTGACTCTCTACTCCCCGAATACCGATGGCTGTCTACAGACAAATACCGAATGTGTGGAGCCACCGAAGTAATTATATCCTTCCAAAGCATCCTCTCTATAAGCCGCCTTAGCCCAGTTGAAAAAGTGACCGACGCCACTCGTCTATGGGGGCACGG
The DNA here is from genome assembly GCA_011170035.1 of Teleogryllus occipitalis. Lineage (NCBI taxonomy): Eukaryota > Metazoa > Arthropoda > Insecta > Orthoptera > Gryllidae > Teleogryllus > Teleogryllus occipitalis. The sequence goes on along the minus strand of BLKR01000438.1, from coordinate 55,819 downwards.
GGGAGCCCACTGTCCCCGCAGTCCCGGAAGTGCGGTGGTCGAGATGGGGCCCAGAGGGGGCGGGAGGGGAGGGGGCCGTCGAGATCGCTCACCGGCCGACAGGTGCGCCGCCTGCAGCGTCTCCGATGAATCACCTAATGGCCTAATGGCCTAATGGACGCGCAGGAATTCGGCCTTCATCCATCAATTTGGCGCGATGCGCCTTCGGCTGCCGATGGCTCGCCTGCGCCGGGCGATCCATCGGCCGCTAACGACGCCCAATCGTCAATACTTATTAGGGACTGCTGAGGGCGCGGCACGGGGTCTCCTGGGATGCGAGGGACTCCGAGTATTTACGTATTATCGGCATCAACCGAAATCCACTTGTGTGCATTTTTGTTTGTTTTGTCCGTTATTTTTTGGTCCGCTCATTCACGTGCGTAGCGTAAACAATAGGACGGCAACTACATTTCTGAGCCCTCATCCAATTTTCAGTTCATGTTTGAAATGTGTTTTTGAGGGGTTGTAGGAGGGATCGATTCCGACTTGGCTGCATATTTTCGGAGTATTTACGTACATTTTACATTTTTAGCTGTTTTCGAGCGATTATGGATTTTTCCCGCATTTGTTTATCACATGAGCGATCTAGTCTGAATAGGCCTCGCGACGATCGTTTCGAAAATTATTTACCTCCGTGTTAGTCGAAACGTTTGTTAAGTTAGGCGAAAAAACTGGGATTTCAACCAAACTTGACATATCGTTTGCTCAGGTTTGCCCAATCAAAAGTTTCGTCTGCCCTACCCCCCCCTCCGCACACACAAAAGACAAGCGAAAATAAATTCATGCAAATTCCACGCTGGCCGGATCTTTCTCTGTTTCAACTTGAGGTCTAGACATATTTAATTAGATCTGATTTCGTCTTTCTTAACCGACAAAAAAACTCGAAATACACTGGTATAATACAAGTGTAATCTCCAATTCAAAGTAATGCATAAATGGTTTGTAACATTATAACAAACACGTGGTTTTCTTTATGAAACTGAAAATATGCATAACCCTCTTTTTAATTTGAAACCCACACCAACACCTCGAAAAATTAACTCACAAATTTATTTTCTCTAAACCACAAGAACTATTTTACACTTAGGTCAAATAAACCCAACCTGCCTACTAAATGTTCACTGCCAATTCTTCATGGTTTGTAGTACCTTTATAAGACTCATAATTATTATTGGCACAGTAATTGCCTCTAACAATTTAATATTTATCAATAATTATCTAAATGTAATTCAATTCTAAGACATATATTGCATTTGGGTAATAAATTCAACACAGTTGTTTTTGTGGATGAATTCTAGGTTCACAACCTGTCTTAGCATTTGGTCTTGATAAAAAAGATTGGTTTGTGTTTTGTAACATAAATCTCTCTCATACTCAACACTCACCATTCTGGATACTCGAATTCACGTATAATTTCACTAGCTAGAACTACACCATTCAAAACCCATGTATTCAAATTTTGAAGTTCTCTGGGATATTAGAAAAAGGGTTTTGGATCTTACGTGACTTCAGGATCTTTTTACTCCATCTCTTCTAATAACGTTCCTATTCAGGGCGTGCAATGAAAAATGACGTTAAAATTCCAGTTTCGGCCACTTGCACCACAGCAACTGGCGGAAGATTTACAAGTAAAGGCTGCATAAATATCTCCGTAGTGGCAGGGCGGTACATCACTGGGTAGCGGTAATGCCATGACATTACAGTAGTTAGTGAACAGATATTTCCCCAAGCACAGCTATATTAATATCCAATTCGTATGCTAATACAAGGAAATGATCCATTAAAACGAAATAATACATCAGTTAGATTTCAAGCTGTCAATTGAGAGAAAAAATAAAAATGTTGCATGGAAACATTTTGATAAGTGAGAATTGATAATTTACACTAGAAACCTGTTACATTGTTTTACATAATTGCAATACAAAACCAGTATCTGAATTATTTAATAAAACATAGCACAAAATGGAAGCAAGGAAAGAATTCGCCATTGAAGCACGTTTCTCATCATTCGACAAAAATGTTTATACACTGCATAATTTAAAAACAAACAGTGAGAAGTGAAATATAATAGTAATAGGTAGCAAAGAAAAGGAACAGCACATGGCGAATGTATTTTCTCCGCCTCGCGCCTCTTCAGCTTGCGCGTGTGCATCCCTTTCTACGTTGCGAGGGGCGAGGTTTCCCAGCCGCCCATCTTGCTCGTGGGGGCACAGTTTGACGCTTTACAGTTCATTATTATATTTTACAATAGGCTCAGTGCAAGTGAAAACTCTTATGTTGGCCATGCCTTTTATTTTCAGAAGAGGGCAGTAAAATTTGTTTGAAATGTACGTGGCCTTTCAAAATCGGCTAAAGCTTACAAAAAGTAAGGAGCCACCTCCAACGCTTGTGGGCTTATTCAGCTTCAAGAAAGACAAGGGTAGATGGCATAAAAAGCACATTAACAGTTAATAATACAATGCATACATTGCATACAATGCATACATTGCATAACCAGATACTGAAAAACACTCCAGAAACCTTGAAACGTTTAATTGGTATAAAGCGGTTTGCAGCAAAACAAGAAGTTCAATGTCACATTCACAGTGAAATGAGTCAATCCATCAAAGGAAATTATACATAGATTTTCAATCCTTTAAAAAGTGGGTAAAATGAGCGTGGTTTTGAGTCTGCAAAAGGCTGAACACAATTGGAAAAATATATTGACTCGTCTGACCTGCCTACAACAGAAGAAAAAGTAACAGCTACATATGCTGACGATACATCAGTTCTTGCTTCAGACAGTGATCCAGTAGAGGCTTCTAGGTTGCTTCAGGAATATCTCAACGAAACTACAAGCATGACTAAATAGTTGGCGAATAAGTGCAAATGAATGTAAATCAAGTCACATTACTTTCACCATGAAAGAAGAATTTGTTTCCTAATGCCATTGAACACAACGAACCTTCCACAAATAGATTTATTGAGATATGTAGGTGTTTATCTTGATAAGAGACACGTGGAAAAACATATAATGTGTAAACAAAAAGAACTCCAGCTAAAATACAAAACCCTGTATTCGTTTGGTAGAAACTAATTTTTTGCTTTAGACAATAAATTACTCATTTTATAAATCATTCCTAAAGCCTCTTTAGACTTACTGCATACAATTCTGAGGCATCAGGAACAAGTCCAATATCCAAATCATTCAAAGATTTCAATCCAAAGTATCAAGAAACATTCCCAATGCCCCCTGGTATGTTCGAAGTGATGTAATTCACTCTGATTTTAAAATGCCAACATTTAGCGAATAAATAAAAAAATTGTTGTAAATATGTAAAAAATTAGAATGTCGTACAAATAGTTTGGTCATAAATTTGTTAGATTACAACTTGGAAATGAAACGACTTAAAAAATTCAAACCTTTAGAGTTGCCTCACAGGTTTTGAAGTATAGTTATATGTATAATCAACTACATTAATGGAAAGATACTACTGAGTATCATCATCAACCAATGTTAATTATCTATTCAAAAAATTGACTTATTGTTCTGATGTATGAACAGATTGTAAATAAACGTTTCATTAAAAAATATTATAGTAAATTACTTCCTCAAACGCGTGTAGTCAGAATCCATGTTTGGTGGATCCTTGACACCGAAAAATCTATTCACGACAAATATCTGTTTGAAAGTCTGTGTGTCTGACATAGGTCAATGGCGATCAATCAGAACGAACACTTGTCTCTGGAAGCTTGAAATGGATACTTTGATTTGGTGAGTACATTCCATGAAGTCTCAACATTTCAAGTTTATCTCAAAAATCGCTCCAATTTTTTTTATTAATTGTTCCTGGGATAGGGCACTTAAAAATTATCGCAAGTCTCATTTTCGTTGAAATCTGTGATTTGCGAATATTGCAAAACTTCAATTATGTTCGGTGTTTTTTATAACTACAATATTAAAGACGGAGATATTTTCATTAATGAAATCTGTTACACGAAATCAGATCTTTAAGTAAGGTGAGTTGTGAAAATTTTCGAGAATATGAGTAGTTGCGTGAAATACAGACAAATTTTAAACAATTATTTTCACAGAATCTCTTCCAAAATTTTTCTTTGCACTTTTTCTCAGAATGTAGCAAAGCAGGCTAGGAATAAGTGTCTCTGTTCCCATTTCCGGCCAACTCTGTTTCCGAAAATTGCAAAAAAGTGCCGTTTCGTGAGAATTTTCGAATGGCATGGAAGGATGGAAAATGCAGTGAAGCGCGACCGAATGCAATGCTGTGTGTTACCGTGTGGGGTAGTGCTTTGTCTGTTTGTGTAATATTAAGTTTATTATTCATTATCAACATCATTACCATGATTATTATTATTATTGTTATTATTATTATTATTATTATTATTATTATTATTATTATTATTTACATTGCTATATTGATATTAATTTTGATAATTAATGCCACATTGTTCTCAAGTGCAGTGAAATAGATATATCTTATCTTGCAAACGAGTAGGTGTAGGAAAAGGACCACGGCTTCTTCCGTTGGCGCTTCCGAATGAAAGCGAATAATGTAGCGAAGCAGCCACTGAGGAGTGACTTTTTGAACTCTCTATACAAAAGTTTTAAACTAATAACTTGTTAAATCTTCCGCTTGAAACAGTGTTATAAAACGAGAGAACAATCCCATAATTTGTTTTAATTTCTAACGTTTTACCAGAAGGTAACATACCGGATTGATTCTGAAATGTATCAGTAATGTTCTGTCAAATCTAAATATCAAGACAAACTGCCAACCCGAATGACCTTTTAAAAAATTCCCCTCGAACATCGAAACTGATCGAAAAATCGGGACGTCTGGTCACCAACCCGGTAAATGCAAACATGAACAGTTCGTGTTCTTTCATGGACACAAAGATAAATCTCTAAAAGTTAGAAAACTGCACATGGAAACAATATGTGTACAATTAGACCTCGTTTATTTCGACCACAAACTTTGGCCTCCAGGGGGGATAGAGTCAAATCAAACAACAGATCGTGTGTACAAGTGCAATATCGAATTACTTTGTCATTGCATCGGTAGTTTACCAAGCGCACTCGTTGCCCTTTGCGGAGCAGTCTCGCGGAAGAATGAGTTAATTTGTGTCACAAATATCGCGTAACAAGTTTCACGCGAACTGCATTACGGCTGTGGGTTCCGATAGCGACTGCGATTTGTGAATGGGAAACAAAACTTTGTATGTGCTCCTCTCTGGCTGTTTCCAATGTAGTTGGGTTTCCCTGGGCAGGCTCCTATCAATCAATTGAATCTGCATGTGTTGCATAAACATTTTAGTTAATACACGGGCAAACACCTAATTTTAAAGTGAAATAGCGAAGTTGAAATATGGATTGGCTCACGCGTTGCAACGATATGCGGCACACTGCAGTAAACAGTGACATGATTTACTAATAAATGATAGAGGAGCTGTTACTCATGTTCTGAAATACATAAAATTCCGAAATTAAAAGTCCGCAAAGCCATAGTCCTGCAAAAATTTTAAAAAAATGTGAACACAAAAGTAACAGTGGGATTTTAAGTAATCATGATTCGTATTTCAATGTCCCTGAAGTTCGGCGAAGAGAATTAACTTGTTATAGACGTAGAACTGGAAAAGTCACTTATAAACCTACAGACGTGACAAAACAAAACACATATGTTCCTGAATCTTCTTTCTTTTTCTTTCTTTCTTCTCTCATTCTATCTCCGTTCTTTTGTTTTTGGACAGCCAGAGCGCTTTTATAAAATTGTTGTCACCGTCGCCGTCGGGGCGAGACTGGCGAGAGATTCACAGTTTGAAAGCTTGACACGATCGGGTCGTGTCTTTGAGGGGAAAACTCTTCGGCCCCTGTCCTGCACCTCGGTGGGCCGCCATACCAACTTGCTAATCATCCTGGAAGCTGTCCTTCCCTCGTCCCTCATCTTGGAGGGATGCTTTCGTCTGCTGCTGGAGGACCGCCTCCGCTGGCGGGTAATTAACGAAGCAGGCTTCCGTTTTCCGGCAGCCCCACCCCCACCTCCACCCCGCCCCCGCCCCCGCCATCGCTCCCACCCGCACTCTCATGAACGCTCCGAGACGACCCGAAAAAGGCCCCACTGACACCTCATTTCTCTCGAAGAATTCAATTAGTTCCCCGGTGCTCCCTGCGTATAAGGATGACCTGGCAACTTGGATTCAATGAGTCCTAGAGATGCAGGAATGAACGTCAGGAGGAATGTTCTGCAAAGTGGCGCGATATGATTCATTTACGCGGGGGCGCGCGAGCAACACCTCTCCACTCTTAGTTCGGGCCGTGACTATTGTCTGAATAATATTAGACTACGTGATAGATTGTGGCTGATAGGGGAGAGGGGGGTTCCTTTATCCAGTCAGAAGCTTTCTTCAGGAACTGCAGTGACATCATCACAATTGTGATGATGAACACAAATTGTGACAGAAAATTGAAAAGTGCCAATTGACGCCTTTAACTGTTTGGTTATACATCGTGCGTGCGGTTCTATCGTCTTCTGTTGGGGGCTCTGATTAGGATTTGCTTCTTGCTGGTGCTGCTACTGTTGTGATCTGATGCATGACCACGTGTTTCCCGCCCGAGTAAGTGGCATAATCGCTCTACCCTACCACTAGCTGCCAAGGAGACAATTTTTTGGGAGAGTTATTGAAGGTCGCATCTAGCTCATTAGCGACCACTATTGGAATTAACGTTATGGTAACTATGAAGATGAAACAAAATGGTGATGATGAGGGGTGAAAGGACGAACACAAATATAACCAGGAGGCAGGACTCGAACCCGCGACCCATCTGTGTGAGATCACTACAAGACAAATATTATTCGGACAACAGTGCTCTGTTCTGTAGTTTCGCCTACTATGGTCTTTCGCTCTTGGCCGCCGAGGATCCCTAGGAGGCCTGGCGGGCTTGTTGGTAAAGCGGGCTGCCACACTACAGCAGAGAGCACACTACATCAAAGCAAGATAGCTCATAATTTTAGGATAATTGCATGCTCAATCCAATTTTTTTAAAACAAATTTGCTGGAAAAGAAAGTTGGTGCTACTTGTAAGACCCAGCTCCTAAACGACTGTTCGGTGAATGGAAATCCAGATCGAAGATTCGCGGAAGCTGATGTTGCTTCAAATTCGACGAGAGCACAAAGACAGGTTTTTTCAAACAGGTTTCTATGAATGCTTTCAGCCACTTTACTCGCTGGAGCAGAAACGTGTATCTGCGTAAAAATAATTTTTTTGAAGGAAATGTTGTGTAAACAACATATTCTTATTTCTGTATATTCAATTCCAGGAGCTTCTTGAAAGTAGTAACTACTCGTTCTTGGCTGTTTGGGTGACGCCGCGTTCTAGGCACAAGTGCCAACGTTTCGACCGCCATTCTACGACCTTCCTCACGGCAAAATGCAAAGGATATTAACTCATCAGTAACTACTTGGCGTCTCTGGGGCAGCCAAGTAGTAACTGACTACCTCTCCCTTTTTGAACCAAGTATGTATAATGCTGTTTTATAATTTTCACGAATTAATTTTTCCAGCTATCCAAATATTTTAAAACACTTATAAATAAATGTATTTCGAATGGCGATTAACTATTAAAATATTTAAAAACTTCTTTCTATATTTATGAATTAAAAACGTTAAAAATTTTATGGGGGCCCTTCATTGTATTTTATTTAGAGGCGACTCCTTAGAAAACAACGTAGGTACTGCCTCCCCTGATAAATTTGTTTAATACATTTCATTATTTAAAAATGACTTAAAATTTTAATATGGTGTATTATTCTTCAACAGAGTTCGGTTTCCTTTCACATGCAAGCCGCTTAGGGCGAGTGTATACTGTTTTACATGCTAACAAGTGGAGAATTTGATTATTAATTAGAAATAATTTAATTTATTTTAAATTAGTATTCTGCGGATTATAAGTGTTACTTGAGTTTTGTAACTTGTTTTACCTTAATATTGTGACATACAGAGAATGAACTTCGACATACACACATTTCTCGTCTTAATGATGGAGAAAAGACAAATTTTGGGCAAATATCGACCGACTCCTACGCTAAGTAAGGTTGTAAATCGTGTTGGCGAAAAAATTCAAGAAAATTCGATCCTTCGTGATATGATTTTAACAAACGGCTAACGGAGAGTGAAGTTAAACCTAAGCTTTATTGTTGGCTATGTCTTAAATTGTCAATTTAGGAGAGTACTTGGAATTGAGAGGGATATTTTCACATGAAAAAATATATATAAGCTATACAAAATCATGAAATGTCAAAAGAATACATACAAACGTAATTTAGTGAATTACACACACAATGTAATTCAGTGAATTACATTGAGTGAAAAACACAAACTCGCAACATTTTTTTAGAATCGGAACATCTTGATATCACATCTGCGCGTGCTTCATGGAAATGCTTTGGAATTTAATATCAGTGAAACAACTGTTTTAAATAAATGCCCCCGTGCCCCCTTCTCGCGTTCCGCTGCTGTTAGTTTTCTGTTCTGTCCAACCTGTACATTTGTTCACGAGCCGCCACTGATTTTATTGCTATTACTGGGGGCTCCTACTGGGGTTGGGCCGCTGCGTAGGCTCCTAGTTTGCCTACGTGGAAATCCCCCCTTAGGTACCACACTATTCCTCTTTTCTGAAAGCGCCTCCTCAAATCACTTACGTCATTGGGAGAGTAGTAGAAATTTACACATTAATGTGAATAGACTGCCCCTCCTCCGCCTGAGCACATTATAACATTCAAAGCAAAGACTTGTTCTTAAAATGATATTGGTCAAAAACCATTGTCAATGCAATGTAGGTAGTTGCCAAAATGTTAGAGATTGCTAGACGTTTCAGTCGGGAACCTTGTTGCATCTCGAGGCAGTAATTGACTTAGGTGTGTTGAAGGCGGCTTTGTTGCACTCTTCGTCATAGCAACGATATGTCATAAATAACTGGACGTTGACATACAGCATTATGAGATCAACGAATATCTGTGCGTATCTAGAACGTACCCAGCGAGACCTTAAACGACGAATGTTGAAGTGAGTCAAAGAAATGTAGATTTGTAAGTCAATAAGAAGCAGACGTATAATTTAATGCTCGAGTTGCCTTTCAATGGGCGGGAGGTGGGTGGGGGAACATGCTCCACATTCTCGGGCGCCGGGAGGGGCGCGGGTCCATTATTGCGAAGGGGAGCGCGCGAAGTGAGTCACCGCCCCCACCCACCCCCACCCCCGCCCCGCCCACAAAAGGCTGGAATGTGCGCCCGCGACACGCGCAGCTGTGCAATGTGCATTGTGCGTCTGGAGCAGGGTGCACGCATGAATTTTTATGGCCTAGTGTTTTCGAAATTACCGTCCAGAAGGTGCTGCGGTAGATGTATCGTAGATTTTTCCTTTCCCGCCCTTACTTCGCAAGAAGAGAAAGTATTGTAATCGTACGCCGGAAAACGGTGAATATTTTGATAGAAAAACCCTTACTGCCTGGTCCTGGTAACGTAAAATTGGATAAATCTTGTTCCTGTGCGTAGTAACTTACTTTCTCTAATATGTGTAGTCATAACTAGGCACCGGAGTTTTAGGTTCTGATCTAATTTATTTCTGGCCACTTACTCTTCAAATTTCTGTTTATTCCAATGTTTTAGGTACCAACAAGAAATTTAGTTCATTTTTTTTATCTAGGGCTTTTATCCAGCCGACAGCCGGTTACCCTTTACGCCCCGATGGGACGCATATTCGACCATACACTAGACACCAACACACTTGCGGGCTCCTCTGATCTGGGGTCAGCAGAACGCGAGGCCCTCCGCGACAACACATGCAAAGTCAAGGGACAAACAGCCATGCCCAAGGCGGGACTCGAACCCGCGACCCTTCGGACCGAAGAGCTGAGTCGGTACTCGCTCTTAGCCACCTCGGCCATCCAGGTCGGCATATAGTTCAATTTGATTGGTTATTTAATCAAATAGAGTTCATTTATTAATATAAAAATGTTTCAAAGGGAAAGGAGACCGAATAAGGAAAACGTAAAATAACTATGTTCTTATAAAATCTTGCGTAAGATTCCGACATCAAACTTGAAATAATAAACTGTCCGCCTACCATTGTACTACCTTAGGTTGAAATTTCTGAAAACATGTTATGTTCCCATGCCTCAACAATAAGTTAAAACGTGATGCAAACACTTAATAGCCCTTTTGGGTATAGTTGCCTCGCCGTGGTACGACTCCTTTTGTTAACCGCAGCTGTCATATTAAATTATTTTTAAATACAAAAATTCTGCTTACTGCGACAATACCTAACAGTCGAACGATACCTACTTTGAAATAAACTGAGAATGCGATATCAAAACGCAATAATAGTAGGTATTGTTGCATATTTCGTTGTAGGATGTTCCAAGAATGAACGTACATTTTAAAAGCCAGCGGCAAAATACCAAGTCTTCTCACAACCAGTGATGTTAACAGACTATCACAACCCTGCTCAAAAGCAAATCATCAAGAAGTGCTCTGCTTCGCATGTGGATGGTGATCAAGAAGAACTTAAAGAAACTCCAAGAATGGAAAGGTTATTTATTATAACGCATGTCAGAAGCAGGTAGGAATAGTTTCATGTAGTTTTCGCGTTTTGATAATTCATCACTCTGCGATTTTTATTCAATAATATTGGAATGGAGCTTAAAGTACACTCTCCTTGGACTCCATCATGTAATGAAAATTATTTTGTACTTAATTATTTGATGGATGGTATATTAAGTGACTATTTTTTATTGACATTTAATTAGCAGATACCAGCTGAATACGTTCTCACTTGGTGCAATATCGCAACTCATTCCTCAAATACTGTTAGGAATGAATCTAAAAAAAGCAGAGTTTCTTAACTAAAAACTGGGCAGTTCAGCTGAATCCAATGATCATATATTTAATTTGCATTTGTGTGAATCTTCCATTGCTGTGAACGTACCCCTTGCTACTCTTGGAAACCCAGTACTGACTTTTTTCAACACTATTACAACACAAAAGTACTAGATGAGTCCACATTAAGAAAGAATGTATTGCTCCAGTTGTATGAGAAAGCTATTTAAGATATAAAGGGAGACATTGCTGACCACAACATTTGGTTGCGGACGAAACAACGGATGCCTGTGATATATACATTGCCACCGTAGTGGTGGGCAAACTAAATTGCTATTGTTAGTGACCGATAGTGCAGCTTACATGCTGAAAGCAAACGAATATCTAAATATTTTCCATTTTATGCTCCATGTTACCAGTCTCGTGCGTGGACATTATTTGTTCAACAAAGGTCTTCTTGAAAGCACGAAATAAAATTGTTCTGCCTGTTGGTGGTACACGGTGGTATACGTGACTATCAACAGCAACGTATTATGTAGAAAACTACACAATCGTTGTAGAAGTAATTGATTCCAGTGGCGTGCATTCAACCCTAGAAACCCCAGCACTGCTGGAGTAAGCAAGAATCAGAATTTAATGAATGTTGAGAATTAAAATTACGATGAACGGTATATCACTTGATCAAAACTATTGCACCCACTGTATATCCTACAGCGATCTTCGGGCCGGCCAACTGCTGAACCCCAGCTGTGAGACCTTGGATGGGACGCAGGGACTCGGCGCTGCGCGCGCATCTCATTCACTGGGCCAGGGACCGGCGGCGATCGGAGGGAAGGTAGAGCTAATGTACTGAACCCAGCAAGCTAGCGAAATATGACGTTACTCCCCCTCCCTTGCTTCAAGGCGAGGTCTCGCTTGCCTTGTGATCGTAGTACTCCCCGCCAGAGAGTAGATGGGAGTAAACCAGGCATCTCACATTTACTCGTAAGCCAGTGCCACCACAATTCATCTTTATTTTAAATGGCATGTTTTGTCAGTATATATTACTGTAGTGTTTGTCGAAAAGATTAATACGTATATAACAATTATGGGGTACATATTTCTCTCTCGTATTGAGAGTGAACCAGAATGTTCCCTGAAGAATTTATTAATTATAATGAGGAAGGTTGGTCTGATACATGTGATCAGATCACTAGATTCCCCGAATTTTCTAATAGCATACCATACCCTTATGACAATCGGTGTGCATGCAAGGACTGCGTGATGTAAAAAGAATGAAAACCTATGGTCAAACAGGACTAGTGAAAAAAATCAACTTTTGCCTACTGGATCATCACTGCTTGAGGATATATGACACACACAATCATTTTTCGAAAAAAAAACAACAAACTATGCAGTTTTTTGCTACTTGTGAAAGAAGAATGGTGTTTAGTTTCCACTGATTACCACAAAATTCGCAGGAAGCAGATTTCATTTTTCTGTTCTGTAAGTTACTATTTACTTTTTCTTGCATGAAAATACATCTTGTGTGGGAGTAAAAAATTCCATGCTGGAATTGTTCATTTTCAAAACAATTTGTGTTTCACAGTTGTAAAGAATCTCTTGTTGCACGACTACTTTGTATGCGGAAGGAGGGTTGGAACCTGGTTGGTCGCTAGGAGCTGGGGTATACAATGTAATCACAGCACGCCCCTGATTGATTCATTAAATGAACATAATTCATTGCGCTCAGTACCAGCAGTCCAGGAGTTGAGCTAGTATACCAAGGCAAATGGTTCTCATTCTGAAAGTGCAATTAAAAAAAATAAGAATCAACTCTCCCCATAACAGAAGTGTTGCAAGTCATAGACGTCAGAAAGCAGAAGTCAGAAGCAAATCCATACCTGGACTAAGGGGAGAATCTATAAGAAAAAGCTAGAAGCGGCTTTAGTGCGTAGTCCCGATTTCAAAGCCTTAACAACAATCGGTTGCGTTCTCTGTGGAGAAAAAGAATTAATGATTTTTATCCTACGGAAATTGACGAAATGAAGTTCACAGCTCTTCGTGTGAAGTGGAACGCCGTGTCTCGTCTTTCAAGGACATTTTAAGGGAAGACAGAAAAGGGGTTTACGGCTGAGAATCTTTCACAACACTTCATTTTTCAGTGTCATACTAGGAGTGGCAAGTGAGTACTCGTAAGTGTAATTCATACGAGTATATTCCAAAAATTCTTATAAATTCCTAAATTGAACATTTACGATCCTATGAAATCCTAATATACTGATAGAAGTTAATTTTAACTTTTAAAACCTAAAAATTCGGGGCTTAGGCATAACTAGACCTATGATTTTAGGACAATAAGCTATTTAGTTCACTTAGGATGTTGTAGAAAATAATTGCATATATTCACGAATCATGTGAAAAAAACAACAACTGAAAGCGCGTAATAGTGCAAAGTTCTAAAAAGGCGGTTGTTGCCTATTTTAATCTTTTTGCCTAAAACAAGTAATTTTCAAGAAGCGTGAGCTCATATTTTAAATGATAATTTTCGAACGTTGTTTTACGGTAACGCAAATACTTTACCGAAGTTCCCTAAATGCTAATATGTAATCGCATACGCAATTGGCAACACCGAACACAAGGAGCCCTGCAAGTCAACATAAGAAGGATGTTTCACGCTCGTTTCCGATCAGCACGTCCTGGGGCAGCTGCGCTGTTGACAGGTTGGGGCTTATCGCCGCAGCGCGTCGCCTTCGAAGTCCACGCGAGGAAACACACAGGTCGGGCAAAAGACTACTGTCGGAAAGGCGGAGATTACAAAACCCGGTCCAATGGGTTGTGTGGTACCATAGAGTAAAGATGTACCTCTTTAGTCAATGGTGGTACTCTGTTTTTTTTGCAAGGGGGAAGGGGGGAGGCTAGTGAAGAAGTTCCAGAAGACATGAGCATGAGAAATGTGACTAAATTTGTTTGCTCTTAAAAATCTGTGTCAGGCATAAGTACATTTTCAGCTTTCCGGATGATTTCATTAGATAAGACACAGCTATATCGTAGAAAATGTGGAGAAAATATTGATTATATACTACGCTAATTATGAAAGTGAATAAAATATGCTTGTAGGCTCTCTTATACATGTAAAAATACGTAATTGTCCTTCATAATAAAAATTGCCTAATTTAATCCTTTCATGATCAGTTCTATATTTCAGAAATATGACTGTTTCATGTCTGATTTTATTGCCTTGCTTAGTAATTTTGTAACATATTTTGAGTGCTCAAAACGTCAATTTTCATGCCTATTAGTGCCAAATTTCGTAATTTTGTTACGTATTTGGGTGCCTAAATCTTCACTTTTTTGTGCCCTAAATTGCGAGGTCTAGTCATAACCCTTGTTTTGTGGGTCCTTGATACCAAAAAATCGATAGACGGCTGTCCCTCCCTCTATCCGACGCGCGACGGTCCGAGTGTCGTCCGAGTGCCGAGTGCCGAATGTCTGTCTCCGTCTGTGGCCAACGCTTGCGCCTAAATCGTTCAGACGATTTTCTTCAAAATTGATATTCCTCGATCGATGTGAGCGAACACGAGGCCTTGCGAGTTTCAAGCGGATATTTCGATTTTCGAGAGTACTTTGCAAGAAGTCTCGATAAAATTTTCAAAATTTTCTCAAAAACCGCTCTAACTTTTTTCCTCGTTTTTCTTTTTCAAGTTATGAACAGGGAAGCAGGAGAACAAGGAACGCTTAAAAGGTCTCCTTTTCACTGAACTCTCTGAATTTCCTCAAATTGCAAAAGTTAGAAAGATTGCGAGAAATGTGGTGTTGGAGCTCCACTGTAGTTCAGTATTGCTAACATAATAGCAATCCGTACCCCGGCCCAACTCCTACCACAACTAGCAAAAGCAGAGACTGTAAAACCAGGGCATAGTGAAGCTCTATTTTATGTCCAGAAGAAAACCAAGGGCCTTAGGTACTGGTTTTGGAAAATTTGTTATTATTACATTTTGTGCATTAATTCAGAAGGTGCACGCATATAAAAAGACTCATAAAAGTATTTTGTAAATTATTAAAGCTGTGATATATGGTAGTGCGAAATTCCTATTGACTGTAGATTTTAATTGTGATTTTATTTTTGCTTCATTGACTTTGGTTTGTTCATTTTTAGCGTAGTTTTGTGTCTGTGTAAAGTCCAAGATATATGTTCTGTTCTGTGGGTGCAAGATTATTGGTCCTTTGTTAAATGTTAAGGAGGTAATAGTATTTTAAGGTCTGAGGGTAAATATTTTGAACATGTGGTGTATTAGGATACTGGTAATTACACTGATGTAAACCGCGAAAAATGATCGGCAACTTCGCGTTGATTTGGCAAATTTTTTTTTTAATCTGTGATTAAAACCATGAAGTATTTAATTGTTATTTTCTCCCTTACGTGTTTACGTATTAAAGAGAAAATATTGTAATGCTGCATCAGAAATCGGCGATTTTTGGTCAGAAAAACTAATATTGTGAGGTCCTGAGTTCGAAAAACTGAATAAATGTTGTTCATGTATACAGCAAATTACTAACACGTTGTGTAGTCAGAATGCACTAATTATGAGGCATTGATATCGAAAAATTGGTTGACGACAAAAGTCTGTGTCTGGGCCTAAACCTTGAAACGATTTTCGCAAAATTTGACATTACTGAAATGGTCGAGCCGAACGCCAGACCCTACGAATTTGAAACGGATATTTAGATTTTGGGAGGTACTTTACATGAAGGCGTAACATTTTCAAACTTTCTCCAAAATGAATTCACATTGTTGAGTATTTTTTTTTTTTTTTGATAGAACACAATACGTTTAAAAATTGTACAGGTCTATTTTTCATTGAGCTCTCTGAACATTCGAATATTGCAGTTTTTCGGCGTCCGCCAACTACAATTTTGAGAATTTTTCCGTTAATAAAATATGTCTTTCAAAATCATCCTTTAAATAAGATCTAACGACGCACACTGGTTGAATCGGGCCTAAAACGTGGTCATGATTGCAAATGCCAGTGGATTTGCGTAAAAATTGGTATCAATGAGTTTTTGATGACGCTGAATTTGAATATCATGAAATGAAATTTCAAAATTCAAAATGGCGGGTTCGAAAAGGCTAACTGACTCATAAAAAAGAACCCAATATGTGTAAAAATATTGATAGAATAATGATCGCGGTCGCTGATGACGATTATCGAAATTAAATATCAAAATTCAAAATAGAAACTTCAAAGTGAAGGGATTGTACGTAGAAATATGGTTATATGTAAAGTTCTGTTTTCGACGTTGCTGAATACAAATATTGCAACGAAATTCAAAACCGCTGCTTTGAAAAGATATATCGGATTTAAAGGGTAAAGATTTTTTTGAGGGAAATGTGATTTAAGAGAGTTTTTTGACTACCTTGGTTCATTGATTTAACGTATAAAAAGTGAACAATCGTTATGGTCGTAAAGTAGCATCTGCGCACCTTTTCCTGTGCTCTCAAATCTATACCCCCCTCTTTTTCCTTCACAATTTTTTAAATTGAATTATGAAAAAGGGGAGCTTTCGGTAACATTTGATATATTAACTGATCATATTAATTTCACTAATGTTCTCTTCTTTGAATAGAAACCTCTACAATTTGTCATTAACACTATAACTTAATTGCGTTTGAGACACTATTATGGCAATTTATGATTTCACGTCTTATCCTAAATACACCTATATTGACGGAATATCTTGCCCAAATTCGTGATGGTTTTAGAATATCTGTGCAACTCCTAACTATCGTTGGGCATTTATGTATCTTTTCATTCTTTTCACATAAAGGGAAAGAGGCAGTGAAAAGAGAGACATAACGTACGAAGTAGATTTACTAACGACTGAACACTCCTGGGAGATGCAAACTAAGCATGAAGATCATGACACCGGAAAACGAAGATCACTTCGATGCGTCACTGCAAGTCAGATGCTCAAGGAAGGAAATGCTTAAGAAAACATGACATCATTCAAGGTCAAAAGGGCTATCGAAAATGCAGCTGACACACATTTCCTTGTATCATGTGGCGAACAATTATTTACGAAAAAATTGTTAGAGATAACAATACTAACAAATAAAATGCCCGTAAAATAAATATTGACGACATAAGAAATATTTCAAAAAATAATTTTGTTTCATTAAAAAACAACAGAAAAATAATACATCACAATGGTATTTATGTCGTGTCCATTTAGAACTATGCGTTTAAAAAATTTGAAGCCGAAATCTGGAGCCCTTTTTCTAGAAATTTGCATTTGAGCGTTTCTGAAAATGCGGAATTTGGAGCTATATACATTTACAATAGTAAAATTATATTATAAATTATGTGTATATTTATGTGTTACTCAATTGCCACCCATCTGTCGGAAATCAACGCTGTACAGACCTAATTTCGTCAGCACTTATTTATTGAAAAATATTATATGTTTTTGAAACAATGGTCTACTGTAGTTTGAGATAACATTAAGTTCACTTTTACAGCCGTAGAACTCTTAGTCTTGGTTTCTACGACAAGAAAATAAGAATCATTCAAGTACTCAAAAAATCTTAAAGTGCTTGGTGGCACGTATTAATATTGTTTAATCATTCCAAACA
Organism: Teleogryllus occipitalis; assembly: GCA_011170035.1. Taxonomy (NCBI): domain Eukaryota; kingdom Metazoa; phylum Arthropoda; class Insecta; order Orthoptera; family Gryllidae; genus Teleogryllus; species Teleogryllus occipitalis. The sequence continues at coordinate 38,299 of BLKR01000438.1, read as the reverse complement.
TTTCTATCAGTTATTTTCTTATTAAAAGTAATTATCAGAAGAAGAAATCGAGAAAATATACCGAGAAAATAAATCCCTGTTGCGTCCAAGACACTTCCGGGATATTTAGTGTTAAATCTTGCTTCTTAGCATTTATTTATTTTATTTATTTAGTCAAAAACAGTCAAAAACTGTATGTGACGTATGGGGGAGAAAATCATCTGCGCTTTCTTGAGTTTCAGAATCCCTTCCCAACAATTTAACTATTAATAGTTAAAAGATTAATAATAATAATAACAACAACAACAAATTAAAAAAAGTGAGAGATTAACATTCCAAAAACTAGATATTTTCGTTGCCAAATTATAGAAAACATTTTTAACGGTAAAGAAACGAACAGACTTGATTTTTCTGTATTGTTAACAAAATAGAAACTCACCCTAAGCTCTACTACCACTACAAGCAAAGGAAAGTTCAACAAAACGTGCGCATAGTGAAACTACATTTACGTCCAGAAGCAAATCAAGGGGTCATCTCAGAATTTGCTCAATGGATCAGGGAAACTGGACAAAAACCTGATCGAGATGGGGGTCATTGACCCGGAAGAACATTATTTGTTACAGGCATATTCAGTCCTTTTTTTAAATTACACAATGCAAATGTAAACTAATTCATTATACTATATCTTGTTTTTGTTAAAGTAAACATTATGTTTCTTTTTGGCGATCAGTATAGTCTCTAATTGTATAGAAACAGTTTTGCAGCAGAAAATATTTTACTTTTAATTTAAATTTGTGTACCAATTTTAATTGTTTAATTTGCATTGCAGTAAAGCATTGTTTAATAAGCATTGCAGTAAAGTGGCTATAAAATAAAAAGTTGCAGATTTGTGCAGCTAAATGTGTGTTATTCTGATTAATGGCGTTCTACGTGATAAATAAAAAAAATGATTGAGGCAGGAATATGCAGGACAAAAAATATAATCCACAATATACATGACTAACATTGTTACGCTACACATGTTAGAATTCAGCCGTATTATAATAAAATAATTACACACTTTTTCTTAAAAATATACTTAACTTATAGTCAAAAGTGTCTTCTATTCGGAAACACGAAAAGAATCAATAGAAAAATAATTTAAACACTTTTTTAATTTAACAAAAGTAGTCGACAAGAAGCAATGAATTCGCGTGTTTTGAGCAACGGTAACTTTACGAGACTCTAAGGACGACAAAAACGATTGAAATAACGTTTTGGAGCTAAAGTAGTGTTCTCCAATGCCTTCCAAACGAGATTTGATAGGTCAGAAATCCGAACGCGCACTTTGAATTTTCCCATTATGGCCAGGTTTTCCATTTTCCCAGGTTTTTGGCCCGATTCAACCAGTGTGCGACGAGACATTCAATGTTTCAACAAAATTGCAAATAATTAACCTTCTATAGAGCCAACCCCAAAAAACTACCACTCTAGACCACTGACTGATGGTCAGTTCACGTGTTCGAACCACACGAACGTAGTAGTTTGTAGTAAGGTTATTCCTCGTCCCACGTCCGAGATGATCCTGAAACCCTGATATTTTCTACTTGCCTCGTATTTCGCACAGGGAGAGGCGTTTTTCAAACTTGTTGAAAGTTAACATTTTAATTATAAATTAATATACCGTTTCTGTCAAATTAAATTTAGTTGCGCTCGAATTTAACATAGGAAGTTACTACATCAGATTAAAATATTGATGTTTAAAAACCCCGTTCAATTTTGGTCGATATATAATAGACATCGATGTCTTTACCGGGAGCGGTAGGTCAGTGCATCAACTGATGTCACTGCAGCGCCTCTGACCGGGAGGTCCTAGGTTCGAGTCCTGATGGCGGCAGGATTTTCGACACTAGCTTTTCAGCTAGGTCGAATTCAGTCGCTGTGTGGAGGAGAATTCTAGCGGCCGGCTGCTCTGATCGGTAGTTTTCCGTGGTTTCTCCGATCAACACCAGGCGAATGCCGGGACAGTACCCTACAAAACGGGCCACGGACCGCGCGCGATCTGTCCTTCCTCTTCCTTGTCCTATCCTCTCCCCTTACACACACACTTACACTAACATGCCATGCACTACACTATCACATATTCCGGGAGGCCGGTCGGCAGCTTAGAGCCTGTCCCGGCTGGGGCGGCGCCCCGCTGTTGGGAGAGTCCTAGTTGGGGGAAACCCCACTAGCCGGCGGTAGGTCGGCACCGGATCTCGCCATCCAGCGGGGAAAGATCACCGCGCATATCCCGAGAAAAATCATGCACTACACTAACGGGACTAATGACCAAAGCAGTTGACGTGCCCGGAAACACGAAAAAATCAAATCAAATCATCGATGTCTTCATTCCGAAGATCGATGCTTGACATGGATGTTTTGTTGTTGTCGAATGGGCGGCGCCGCCCCGTGTGGGAAGCGGCGCCGGCGGCGATCTCACACGCCAGGGGGAGCCTGGGGCGGCGACAGAACGATATCGGCGGCGATGACCCACGAGGGCAGGAAGGCGCCACGCGGCGTTTCGGCGCCAGCCCCTCCTCCCTTTTCCTTCTTCCCCTCAGCCCTCCTCCCTCCTCCTTCCATCCTCCGCCCTCCTTCCTCTTCCTTCTTCCCTCCGCCCTCCCTCCTTCCGCCCTCCTTCTTCCTCCCTCCGTCCTCCCTTTTCTTTCTTCCCTTCAGCCCTCCTCCTTCCATCCTCCTCTTTCCTCCCTCCGCCCTCCTCCCTCCGCCCTTCCTCCTCCTTCTTCCTCCCTCCGTCCTCCTCCCTTTTCCTTTTTCTCCTCCACTATCTTCCGTCCTCCTTCCATCCTCCGCCCTCCTCTTTCCTCCCTCCGCCCTCCCTCCTCCTTCCGCCCTCCTTCTTCCTCCCTCCGTCCTCCCTTTTCTTTCTTCCCTTCAGCCCTCCTCCCTCCTCCTTCCATCCTCCACCCTCCTCTTTCCTCCCTCCACCCTCCTCCCTCTTCCTTCTTCCCTCCGCCCTTCCTCCCACTTCCTCCCTCCGTCCTCCTCCCTTTTCCTTTTTCTCCTCCGCTATCTTCCCTCCTCCTTCCATCCTCCACCCTCCTCTTTCCTCCCTCCACCCTCCTCCCTCTTCCTTCTTCCCTCCGCCCTCCCTCCTCCTTCCACTCTCTGCCCTTCTTCCTCCCTCCGTCCTCCTCCCTTTTCCTTCTTCCCCTCGGCCCTCCTCCCTCTTCCCTCCTCCCTGCTTCAGCACTTTTACTCAAAATTTAGCTTAATGTAGTAGGTATTTACAGAACTGTCACTTAAAATCCCTAACATTACAATGGATGCAGGGAAGCTTAGTCATTTATTCACTGCATGCTCTGAATTGCATCTTGAAGTACGAAAGATCAGTTTTCAAAGAAAATCTCACTGGACATTCGAAACCCCTGGTATGAAATATTATTTGGTCACAGATACAGAGATTGTTATGTTGCAGTTTAAGTGTGTGGCTGTATGATAATATGAATTCGACGTTTTTTTCTAGAAATTAGAAATTATTTTTATATAACATATTTTATAGAAAATATTTTTATAGAACGAGAAATTACTTCACTAGTGATTGTACTATTTCCAAGTCCGATCTGTCAACAGTTACCAATATTTGCAGGTAATCTGTGTTGTCATTTCTGATTCAAATAATCTTTGTGGCTGCAATAAAGCGAGGTGTTCAAGCTTCATCTTTCGTTTCTGTAAACATATTCTCAGCATTCTCTAACCATCTTTGTAAGGGAGGAATCGAGTTTTCCTCCGGGCTAAATCCTTCCTTCTATTTGTATTTTCAATTATTTTTAGGAGCAGTGTAAAATTATTGTTTCAATTTATCAAGAATCTGGCTGCCCTCTGAAATCTTTCATGATGTAGCCGGGGCTGCTTCAACACGAAATACTTTCTCTTCAAGAATCACTTGACCGGGAGGTCCTAGGTTCTAGTCCTGACGATGGCAGGACTTTTTACACTAGCTAGAGAGCTAAGTCGAGTTCTATCGCAGTCTGGAGAAGAATCCTAGCGCCCGGCTGCTCTCGTTCGTAGTTTTCCGTGGTTTCACCCATCAGCATCAGCCGAATGCCTAACAAACGGGCCACGACCTTCTCTTATCCTCGCCCTCTTTTATTATCAGTTTAGAGAGTATGCTGGTTGTAACAACGTAGACGTACACTTCTTCCGTAATTATAGGTTTGTATATTGCGATGGTGGAATTAACAATAGTATTGATATTTTTGTAACATATCCATGGTCACTATAGAGAAGTAACGTTTGTGCAGGTATTTTGTTTTTACACTCCGTGTATCTGAGAAAGAAGTCTGCGCTCTGCTTCAGGAAGACCCTAACAACATCAGTTGTTTATACATTAACCCAAGATTAGAGTTTCGCCTGAACCCTTCCATTGGCGACCGCTTGTGCGTTTCGTCTCGTACTGCCTTATCGCTTGGACGTTGTGTTCGGACAGCCGGGCGGCCCTCGTGATCCAATCAACAAACTATTTTTTTAAATTTTATTTATTTCTGTACCATTTTTAAATTTGGCAGAGGTATTACTATAGAAATACACGAGTATTAAAAAAAAATAATTTAAGTGTCGATTTATTGTGAAAAATTTGTAGTGTTTATGACTTCAGGTAACGCAGTTACTGTCGGGGACCGAGTTCTCCGATCGCGGTGCAGAAGTAACGTAGGCGTGTTCCCAGAAACGGAGCGGCGGTGGGGAGGACATCCTGCCCGACGACGTACTACTAGCCGCGCGAAAAACATTTTTTTTTACTTGACGATTGGAGACGCTTTTCTTACATGATTATTTCAGCATCGAGCTTACCTTGTTCAGAATCTGATGATGACCCGCAGGCTTCACTCTCTGACGAATCACTGTCGGAATCCAAATTAACAATTAGTTCGTCAATGGTGTCCGGCACAATACCATCTTTCTCCCAATAATCATTTTCTATTTTTTCCACATGGCAGTAAAATCCTTTCCAGTCCTGTACGGTGACTTCTTGAATTGCAGTTTCAATGTTTTCTTGCAATTTAGTAACTGACATATCACCCGTTACATTTTTATCCCTAAATATTCTCTTTACTTCCGCCCAAGCACGTTCAATTGGGTTCATTTCACTCATGTAGGGAGGAAGTCTCACAACTGTATGTCTGTGTACAGCTAACAACTCATCAATCTTGTACTGCTTTGTCCGTGGTTTGAGAGGTGCAATTAATCGGTACAAATCTGTCTTACGCATACTTTCTTCACAATGCACTCCCTTTCTTTGAAGCCATGCTATCATGTCGGCTTTTCTTGAGTATGTGGACGGTATCTTGTTAACTTCCATACTGTGGTATGGAGCATTGTCAAGGACAACAACAGCACGCTCTGGCAGATGTGTCAATAATTTATCACGCACCCATTTTTCAAAATTAATGCCATTCATTTGGCCGTGGACGTCTCCCACAGTACTACCAGCTCGAAAAATTAGACAGGTGTCGCAAAGAAATCCCTTTCCCCCCTGCATGAACAATTATTAGTCTACTTGTTGCATTTCCCATCACTTGGACACCCAAAATGTCATCACTTTTGAAACTTAAGTGTGTTATCAACCCATATCTCATCCACATAGATGATATCTCGGTTCTCTTCTCGAAATTGTTTCACCTGAACAATGTATCTGGATCTCCAATCCACTATGTCCGGTCTCTCTATCAGCACCCGTCGCTTTGATTGGCATTTTTCCATTTGAAACCCATTGATTTCATAACCCGCAATAAAGATTTTGGGCCCCACAGAAAATTAATTTTGTCCTTAATAATAGGCAGAAGCTTTTGCACCGTCGGCACAACCTTTTCTCTCACATAGAAATCCAGTATAGTATTTCTAATAACACACTGGTCAAAACTATCTACATGAACAGAATTGCCACGCGACACTCTTCTCTTCTTACCAGGAGACTTCAACTTTCGATTTGGGCTAGTCTCATTCCTCTTTTTATTATTATTTTTTTTCGAATGGCTTTGATTGTAGTGAGTCCAACTCCTGAGTATTCGGCGGCTCTTTCACTCGCTTTCATTAACGGTAAAAGTAAACATTTATCTTCTTTCCCTTTATCACACTTTGCAATGACGCGGGCAATGATTTCGCGACACTCGCTGTGTATAGTGGTATTAGAAACTCTCTTTGCCATGATGAGAAACTAATAATTTTCACACGTTAACACTCAGGCCTACCACAAGCGAACTAGTTCCGATGTTCTTGGAACGGTTGCGATTATGTCACGTGACGGTATGCAGTGTATTGGAAGTCATCCCCTCCTACCCTGCCCCTCGGCCCGCGCAGAAACTAAGACCCTCTCCGACGGTCGGAAAACTGGGACCCGCACAGTAAACGATTCAGCTAACGACGCCTTAAATAATATGTTAACAAAAATTATATCATATGGTATGAAAATCTTTTTAGATTAAATTTAAGTATGTTTGTATTTTCAGTAGGAAAAGATGGGTGCGTTAAAAATGTTTATACATTAGCGTGCGTAGGATATTTATGAAAAAAGTAATATTTTTGCAAGGAGTGGGATTAGAGAAAAAGGAACAAAATACGTGTCTGTTTTCAACTACAGAACTCATAAAAAGTTACAAGTCGCTTAAAAATACTGATGTTTGATTTGGAGATTTCCTGCATAGGATTGCAATACTTTATCGTCTTACGAGATAAGGCGAGAAAGTAAAACCATAGAGTAAAGATGTATACCTCTTTGGTCTATAGTAAAACTAACAAAAGTCAAAGAAGAGAAAATAAATACAAAGAAGCAGCAGCAGCGACAATTCCACTTAAGTGGAATTTGAGCTGTACCGTGACACTTTTAGTGGATAAGTAGCATTTGTAGTCTCTGGAAGAGTAGAGAGCATATGGAGATGAGGATAAGCAAGGAGTTTGATTTTATTTAATTTTTTCGTGGCAAAAAAAACAACTACTTACTTGATTGTGCAAAAAACAATAACTTCACTCACGCCCTTAAAATAACTGTTTTAGTATTTTAATATATTTTCTTTATACTGAAGAGTTTCTTACCTCTACGTGACAAAAAATTAAGAAAATAAAATAGAAAAAAACAACAACACAGAAACATCAATCTGATGAATGAGTGAAGCTAGAAAATGTTCATTAAACGCATGAAGTACATTTGTAAAGGTTGTTTGAAAAATCAAATTCATAAAAATTAGTGAATCACTTGTTAGTTCTAAACTGTTTTTGTACACTTCAAAATAAACACGTATACATTAAAGAAACAAAGGAGGATATTATTAACTGATTTTTTGTCCTTTTACTGTGGGAAGAGTGTATCACCCCGTGCCTCATTTCATTGTGAAACATAACGCGCCTACTTGTGGGCTACCACTCACGCTATTTAGTAATTTCAATATGTAGTAGCCTATACTATAACTGTAATTTAATGTAGCTTTATTAAGCTATAAAGCGTAACCAGATCGACCTAGTCATAACTAGAGACAGAATGTTCATGTAATTACATATTTTTTTTATCTTTTTACTTCCGGTTCGCAAAATTGTAAAGTTGACGAATCATGACCGTCCGGACACAATATCTTCAATTTTATTACATATTTTCTATGAAAAGAAGTATTTTAAAAAAGTTTCCTACAATATTACCGCGTGCTGTCTACTCCAGGCACGCTACGTCAAGGCACGGTCGGATGTTCTCCTAGGGATGGGCGATTTAATCGTGGATATTTTAAACGATTAATCGAAATATTGAAATCGATTAGTTTTACTCCGAATAATGTACATATCGATTAATTTTTCTGATTTTTAGCTCGATTAATTTAATTCAAATATTGATTTTCAAGACTATCAAAATAGAAAAGTACATCTCTACTTTAGTTACGTAATTCCTTGTGTGTTCATCTCTCCAACTGCGAAACATTATTGACATAAACATAGCCATTAATTTCTTGTTTCATGAAGGTACTGCATATTTTTCCGGTTGCTAGTCATAAGCCATTCGTGATATTAAGTTGTAATGGTTTTCTTAATGGTCTATCTGCTATCCAGGTGCGCACGTTTTCTTGAGCTCCAAATTCAGAATAAATGAAAGCAACAAGCTTTGTTGACAAAGTCAAACCATTCTGATAACCAGAAATGTTTGCTCCCGGGTAATAGAAACCTTTTTGCATCGAAAAAGTGTTACAGATTTGATATAATAATTCTGTCAACAAAATAATCAAACCCCCTCCCCACCCGCATCTAGCGAAACGAGGGCTCAAGGAAAGGTGCGATACCTATCATTTCTAACACTCTCTCTCACTATCCCATGAATTATCTTTTTGCAAGCTGAAAATTCGTTTATTTCTTATATTTGAAATAAAACTTCACTATAATTTGCGATAACTATATCAATTATTTTGTTTACAGTAGTGGTACATACATACATTGTATGAAAATAATCCAAACATGGCAGACATGAATTTCGTAGTTTTTCTCGAGACTTTCTGAGAAACCGATGATAACCGATTCGACGAATCTCCCTCTCTGTCTTTTGACCGTTGGAGCCCAAGCCAATGACGGGCGATATGCAACATCTGCGCATTCGAATCCCCAGTGCGTCGTGCAAGCCGATCGCGTTTCGGCGGCGGTTGAGCAACGGCTGGAGGCGGTGGGCGACGCTGCCGGTGGCCCGGCGTTGTTTATCGTGCATAAGCACAGGGGCCCTGCGGAGGCCCGTGGGGGCCGGGTACGTGCTCCTGCCATGGTCAGGCGGGGCGAAGCGCGGGGCGGGGCGGGGCGGGCGCTATGGGTCTCTGGGACAGCGGAAGGCGGAGTGGAGTGAGGGGGAGTGGGAAGGGCTGGCGGTGATCACGCCATCGAAGGCGATGACAACTAGCGCGACTTCGGAGGAAGGCGATAAGTGGCCGAGGCTGGCTCTCAGACGCCGCGTGAGGTTCGGGCAGGCTGCATGCGTTGAGGCGAGCTCTGTGCGCGATACTCAGAAATGGTGCGTTCTCGGCCCGTCATTGTTTCTTTTATTTAGCAGGGTTTTTCTGATTCGAGTCACATTTAATTTCTTTTAGTTATTCATGATGCACGTTTCGTTTGTGGAAAAGCAACGTCTCGTATACTGACGCGTCGTTACGTCCTGTTTTGTTTTACGATAACTTCAAGTATTAAAACGAATGTGTTTTAACCTTTTAATAAATTGCGGGAACTGGCCATGACATTGCGCGTGCAACTCTGCTGTTGTCAGTAATTGCATTTTACTTGCTTGGTAAGTGGACATACTCAGTGCTTGACTCTGCTCTTGACTTTTACGTAGGATAAATGCCTATAGGGATTTTCTTCTAACTCTGCTTCCTACTAATCTGTTTTATTTGCGCTGAGGTAACGTCTCGCATGAAGTGTTTTCATTGTTGTAATACGTATTTTTTTTAATTTCGCCTTGCAGAGTGGGAATGTGAATGCTGGTGCGAACTGGATCCTCTGCTGTCGCGCTCCCTCAACGTCGGCGTCGAGCGCCCGCAGCGGAGCGGTGAGTCCAAAACTGAATTTTTATTTTCTTGCAGTGAACTCTCAACCCATGCATTTGTTAGGAATATATTGTCATGTATTGTTGCATGCATTATACGTTGTTGCGTCATGTGTTGTTGAACGCCTAGCCGTCCTATAACCTCAGTCAGAAAGATTCTTGATTTTCGAGCCGCCCTATAATGTCAGTCGGAGAGATTTTTGATTTTCGAGTCTCGATTGGAGCCGGCTTTCTCCAAAATTGCTTTTCAAAATTTTGAAGATTCACAACAATCCAACTTATTGTTTGAGCAGTAATATTTAATGTATATAGAAAAGAAAAGAAACCAATTTTTGAACCTGTAATTTAAATATGACGTAGAAAATTTTGGTTAAATGTAACAGCAAGAACTTAGCACAATTAACACTAGTATTTGATGTCATTACAATAGGAAGAGTGACCCGACTTTAATAGCCAAGAATTTAATATATGGTGATTTGTATAAGCGCGTATATGTAGAGGATAGTCCCACATCTTGAATTCGTTTTCGAAATGGGGTGATGCGATTTTCTCAGCTTAACGAAACCCACCAATTTCAAAGTGCGTCGACAATAATTTATAAATCGTGTTTACTGTCATCCCACATTGTTATGAGTTGCATTTGTGTTCCACCCGGAGTCGCCAAAGTTCGAAAATGTAACTGAGCAGGGCCAGCGAAACTTAAATTTTCGGTGGGGACTACCATGCGTGGGGAATGTGTAATTTTTTATTGTATTTAAGTTTTCTTAAAGAACAAAATGACAACGGTATAAAATGTTTTTATGCGACATTTTTAATTAATAATTTTTATAAACAATTTATTTCAACATTTTAATTCTAGCAAAAGAAGGGGTCACTTCTACACCCGTTTTTAAACTTTTCGGGTTTCATTACCATTTTTCGAAATTAATTAAGATTTACTCCCAGGGCGTAGCGAGCTCCTCTTTCGCGCTGGAGAGAAAGATTCATCAGATTTGTCACTCCCTCATTTATGTCGGAACCCTTGAAAAATAGACTGGTCCATTATCCGTCCTTAAGTATACATTGCGCGTGAAGTTTGAATATTGAATAATGTTTTTGGTCGATTTCGAAAATATTTTTTTCCATCAGTTTGATGGTAATAAATGGTGTGAAATTAGAACTTTTTCCTCAGTTTTTGTCAAATTGCTGTGGGTAATTACTCACCTAGAACATTTTCGCGTGGGATGTACTATTCACCGTACGTACATCTCCCGCCGACCCTATAATAGTGTTTTATTAAAAAATTGTAAACTAACCAATTGAATCTTGAGTTCCTTCCAAATAAGACGTATGCATCACGCGAAATAGTCGCAGAATAATTGCACAAAATTTTCAGAATTGAAAATTTGATTATTAGTTATTACAACTACAATTTTTATTCGTGTTCTTTCAATGTCTCATTTTTAAACTCCTGTTGTATCTTATTTTGTTCTCGGTTTTCCGTAAATTTGTAAGCATATTAGTTGGTCATATTAGTTAGAGTGTATTTACGTATCTCGCCAAGTTAATTATTTAAAGCAATGTTCGAAATAGTTTTAAGAAAGGACCGCTCTAATAGATCACTTTAATGTTATGGACAATTATAATGGACATCACGTAGATCACTCGTAATATGCGTAATTTGGTCGCTTTCTTTGGAGCAATAAAAATGAAATTGAATTTCGGTGGTTACTTTCAACATCTGCAAATGTTGGTTACATTTATCTTTAAATTTATTTGGTTTAGGGACTAATTGTTTTATTGTCGAGTATTTTTAGTTATGACTTTCGAATTTTATATTTTTAGGGGACTCAAAGATATTGGCAAGTACTGTTCTCGCGGTTTTATCCGTCCTTAATGGTGTATATTTTTAAAGTACACTATACCATCTTCAGAATTCCACAAGTGATTTGTTTTATGCGAATATGATTACAGCTGTACTGTAATCAATGTTTTGGGGTTTCGGCATGGTTTGAAATAAAAACGAACAGAGGCGGATTAACCACCTCTGATTACAGACAGGTGGATGAACAACCTTCTCGTCGGTAGCGACAAAGTTTAAAAGTTAAAACGAAGCTCCAAAAAAGCGGCTCTTTAAAAATGGCCACGTACAAATTTTTGAAGAAATAAGTAGTCTTTGTGTAATTTGTGCTTGAATTAATGCAGTTTATAAAAAACATTTTTCTCAAAAACATTTAAAAATTTTTCTTCGATTCTTTCCTTGAACATGACCTTTTCTACAAAGCTGATTTTTTTAAGACTTCGACTAACGCAGAAATATCTGTCTTCAAATTTGTAGTTTTGACATGTTAACTGTTTGCAATTTTCTTTGCAATTTTGCAAATACAGTGAGTTCGTAAAAAAAGGGAATGACACCAATTTTTTTACCGTCTCTGAACACATACGAGGAGAAAGTTTAAACAAAAAATTTGGAGCGGTATTTGACAAAATAATGTTTTAATAAATTTAAAATTGCCTATACTTGACGCAAAAGTACAGGAAAATATTTTTTTCCTAAAAAATTGAACATATTATTTTAAAATCGGTCTTTAACAGATTTCATGTAGCAACAAAATCTTTCGTCAATTTTATGGTAGTAGGAAGACGACCACTGCACTTCTGCAATTTTCGAAAATCAGGGATTTCAATGAACATTAAACTAGCACCATGCCCTTAAGGGTCCTTTGAGGCCGTCCATAAAATATGAGAGGTGATTTCTGGGATGATTCGACCCCCCCCTCCCCTCTTGGTGAATGTCGTGAGATTTTGCTCGACCCTCTTCTTCTAATCTCACGTGCGATTTTTGAAAATGTATTTTTAATGTAAATACGTGTTTTATTGGAAATACGGATTTTATTGGAATTTATTCTATGAAATAGATGACTAGTATTAAGAAATGTGTGACAATTACAATGAATATCATAACACTTCTATATACGCTCGGTAATTTTTCTTTAAAATTTCTGTAAAAATACAGGTAATGATTTATCTCATTAATGATAAAAAGTTTGGTAATTTTTGTTAGATTTTCAGTACACTATGCTTATTGTAGCATTCACATAACGGCAATAAAAAAATATTGTGCAAGATTTAGTCATATTTTAGTATAGAAACGTGTTTTACATAAATTCTTTGTTTTCTCGCAATTTACCACTTTTAGCGAAAAAAATTACGTGATATTTGCAGAGCTCTCCCTCTCCCGCGTAAGTTTGGTTGAGATTTGCTGGACCCCGTCCCCCCTTAAAGACCTCCCGTAATTAATGGATGGACCCTTTGCGCTATCAGAGGACAACGTTTAATAACAAAATTTGGAGTCCTTTTATAGTAAAAGTTCGAAAATTTTTGACTTCCTGTACTATGTCTATGAAAGAAATAAAAGTATCATTTTGAATTTCCCAAATCCTCGTGTTCGTTCAAATCAATCGGGGAATATCAATTTTGGAGAAAATCGGCCAAAATGTTTTGGTGCTAACGTTGATGACGGACGGACGGCCGTCAATCGCTTTTTCTGTTTCAAGGACCCACTGAACATGGATTCTGGCGACGCCACGTGATAAAGGAAGTAATTTAATTTATACAGGAACAGAATTTACCCACTTTTGCGTTACAAGGGCCCGGCAATAAGCTTTCCTGACGAAAATTCGCTGTTTTCCGACGCACAATTACAATACTTTCTTTTATATTATATTACAATACTAAATTTGGCAAGAATCCCGATGACATGGCAACACTGAATTAAGAATTCTTATAAAGGAAAATGGAATTGATGTAATATTGAATCCATTTCGGTAACTGTAAATTATTAATGTTAAGTGTTGACTGTAATCGTAATTGTTTTGAAAACTTAAACATCGCTCGATTAGACATATCACAAGTCTTATAGCAGAAAGTATTATCTACCCGTTAGTAAATTTATTTGTTAGTATTCAATCATTGTGTTCGAAATCTCAAGTAATACAAATTAATAGAAGAAAAAGAAATTCGCTGAATGTAATCAAAGGTTTCTATGACTCCTATTAGCGCCATTGTCGGTTCGGCCGATTTCGGGATTACTTTCGAGAGATTTCCTTGTAAAGAACAGTCCGAACCAAAAGTTTGCAAGCTGAGTTCACTTGAACGAAAATTAGAAGCTGCGATTGCATCAGTAACATCAAACAGCGTGAGTTGTTCGTCTGACCTAGTTTTGATCGGATGTTTTACATTTTTCTTTGCTTTCAGGGCATTTTAAAACATTTTAAATGCTTAAATATGCATGCAAACATGCACTGTCGAATAGCCAAATTTCGCACAATGTAATATAAATATTTACAGGATAGACATGCTAAAAGTTTAGTTTCGTATATTTTTTGTTTTATTACCTTTTGTAATCGTGAACAATTGACAACTTTACTATATTTTCCTCTGATTCTTTGTAGAAAACTCTCACATGAAGAAAATGCATTTTATCGCTCTGCCACTGCATTTTTTGAAGCTTCTAGTAGGTAAAATGAACCTTCTGCTGTTGTGACCGAAGTAGTAAACTACTGATGCTAAATCAGTGCAAACTTTCTCTCATTATTTGTAACATTTGCAATTTTCGAAAAGTGCTAGAGCTCACAACGTGTTTTACAATTTTAATTGTTTGCAGTTTTCAATAATAGTGAACCGAAAATTAGCTCTGCGCGTTTTTATAAGGTTCTTGGTTCAATTCAAGAAAAAAAAATTATTCAACAATTTTTGATAGAGTGCACATAGACACTTTACAGAATTGTTTGGTTCTACAATGTATACAATAATATACCGACAAAATAAGGAGGATGACCCCACAGGGCTCCTCAATGGGAAATCAGGTTGAGGTGCATGGGAGTTATAGCGGTGGTTTAAGAAATGGGTGAGATAACGGCGCCTATTTTGTGAAAAAAGCGTAGGAGTTACGGAGGGCGGAATTATCTTTGGGGAATCTGGACGGGATGCGGTTAAAATGAGGATGAGTGGTTTTTCCTAGTGAGAAAGTTGCTTGGGAGGTTATAGAGCTTGTAGAATCTTTCGGAGAGGCGGGCGATGTGCTGGGCGACTGTAGGGAATTTTAAATCATTGTGAATTTGAGCATTAGATATGTACCATGGGGCATTTAAGGCAGTGCGGAGGACTTCATTCCGTAGGGTTTGGATGAGCTTTATTGTTGAGGGACGACACCTCCCCAGATCGGTGCAGTGTACGTGATTGCAGGGCTTACTAGAAAAAACTTACAATTAAATTTGGAGCGGTTTTCGGTACAACAATTGCCTATCTTGAATAGTGGAAGTTGTAGAAAGACGGAGAGAAAAAGAATTGCAATGTTAGAAAATTTGGAGAGTCAAAAGAAAATGAAACATGGGCTATTTGTTAAAACATCCTTTGCTATATCAGAAAAAAAAACATACAAAATTGGGATCATTTTTAAAAAGTTTGAAAATGTGGAGGCTTCATGTACAGACGAACGAATGCTTTGGCATGAACCAGTTTTTCGGTATCAGGTCCACAATATGAATTTTTCCCTCGGAAAATCCCAGTTTTTTGCAACACCAAATAAAAACCTCGGTTAAGTGGTATCAGCCACGATCAAAATGTGTTTATTTAAAGTCCGGAAGAGTGTGACAAGAGGCTTAGGACATACTTTTTATTTTTTCGTTTACAACGCATGAGAAAGGACCGGAAAGCTTATCAGATAATTTCAGTTAACTTGTTGAAAAGACATCATTGCTAGGGTACTAGTTGGGTCTCCCTTTTCATGAACGTACAAGCCGCCAGTACGATCCATTGTGTTGAAAATCAAAATAGATAGACCACCAATAGAAGTGATTCCATAGCGAAGTAGAGGTTCCTTGTCGAGTGAACGCGCAATAAATTGACGCGAGTTGCATTCCAGTGCCGTTCGAAACGCCATTCGCGCTATAATTATGAGCATTAGCGCAATGGATGGCTGGCACGCTCGCGCGTTCGCCCCCGCCCCCCGGGCTCCCGCGGGGAGCGCTTTGTCACGCCAAGAATCCCGGCGGCGTCGCGCGGGCAGGAGCAGCCAAATCTCCTATGACCGACCATGTGGGCGCCGACAGGAAATCTGGGCCTTGGTGCAGGGGGAGGGGCACTTTCTGAAAAACCGAGACAAGTCTGAATTTCATTGTTCCGGAAAAGTCAAAGAAAAATGAAGAAGTCAAGAAGTCAGATAGAAATCTGATATGTAAAAAAAATATTTTAATTTATTCATAGCAGAGTATATAATTATTCTATAACTTGTAGAAGTAAAACTACATGTGGATACTTACCACTTTTAGTATTTTGGACTTGAAAAATATGAGTTACGTCACGTCCTCGCCTAATTAATTTCTTGATACCTTATGATCGGATTGGCCAGGAGTCCAAAGGTGTCACAATGAAGCCGTTCTGTTGATGGGGGCATGTGCGGTAAGTCGAGGCACGGCATGCCAGGCGATGCGGAAGTCGGTTGGAAATTGTACCCTCCGGGCCTCGCTGCGAGCTCTGTCCTGCAGCAAAAGGCTACTTCTAGGCACCTGGAAGCAAGATGCTTCTTCACTGCCATTTAGACTACAGACATTCAATATTCATTAGAATGGATCGCCCGAAACGCGCATTGCTCTTCTGACTTAGTAATTTTGTTTATTATTTTATTTACGGACTATTGTAAATAAAGTGTGACATTAGTTACGAAAATAGTTACGAAAATAACTCTCCTTAACTTCAATGTTTAAGTACATTTTCTTCTATCTTTAAATATATATTATTTTAATGTTGAAATGAGGGTGCGTCACATAAAGCCACCACAGTTTTAATTTTTTTAAATGGCACCAAATTTTTTAAATAATTTTTCCTCAATTTTATTGATATTTGAATTTATAAGCAAATTTTTTCAACTAATGAAAGTATTGAAACTTATTTTGTTGATTGTAATAATTGCTCCCTTTTTGCGTAATTTTGCATGAAACATAGGCAATTAGTAAGCAATTTATTTTCTCCAAAACTGCTCCAAATTATATCTTCAATTTTTTCCCTTTTCTAAGTAGTGAAGGGCCGTAAAAAATTGGCCCTCGTTCAATTTTATGGGAATATTAATTTTTGAACTGCAAAAAAGAAATCGCTAAAGAATAATTCTGATTACAGAATTTGTCTTAATCAGTTTTTCAATTAAAATTTTAAAAATTGAAGATTATTCGTACCACAAATTCTAATTCGTATGCGTTAAATATCGCATTTTCAGCTCCTATTATTTTAATAAATAAAATTGCTTTAAGAAAACTAGATTTGAAAAACGTTAAGGTACATTTTGTTAAAAAAGCAGTGTTCCTGGAAGTTAATACAATTCATAATTTTCTCAAAAAGTGCTTCAGTTCGTTATTAACTGTCCCGTGAGAGGAGCAAAGAACGTTTGAAAATGGCGGAAATCTAATTTCTACTGACCTCAGAATTTTCGAAAATTGCAAAAGGAAATAAGTGAGGAAATATGCGGTTATACCATCACTAGTTTCTGATTTTACGTTTTGAATAAAAATTCGTAAACAGTATATTTTCGAGATCTCTTCAATTTCTAATGTTTCGTCAATGGATATGAGTCGATATCGATTTCTCTTTCACGCCCTAACTTCTTAAGAAGAATAAATTTTGGTATGGTGCGCAGGAAAACTACGATTTTAAGGCAGAAAACTCATTGTCGGGCCCTGCTATCGAAAATCTCGTGCCAATTTGTAATAAAATAATTCCTCTTAATTCCTCTTTGTAATAAAATAATTCCTCGGCGAAACGTCCGTTTGTTAGTCGGTCTGAAGGAATTCGGAACCTTACGAGATTAAAATGAATATTCTGATTTTTGGGGGTTCTTCACAAGAAACCTGAACATAGTCAAAATATTCTCAAAAATGGCTCCTTGGATTAAACTTTATCCTTTTACCTTTTATCCTTTAAAATATATTTTATTACATGGGAGCGTTTTCTTTTTTTTAATTAATTCAAAATTCTAGTAGTATATGACAGTGTAGGTATCACAGAATTTTGAAAACGTGCACAGAATTCACTTCTCCCCATAGCACGTCGTACACAGTTTTAACTGTTTTTTGATGTAAAATAAATTAATAAAATAAAATAGCCTTTGCTAGCGTAAAGGACGCTCAAAATAATGGAGCAGGTATCTTTTTCGTTGATGTCCCAGTAAACTCATTTCGGCGTCTTACTACCGCTATTGAAGATAGAAATGTTCAAATTTCTAAGATAAAATTCACATATTGTCAGAATCGTTTTCTTTCTTGGAATTTCTGAGCGTTTGTCTGAATGCAAATGTTGCAGTATTTTAGAAACCATGACTCATAGTAATCCTGTAAGAATTGATCACAGAATTGACCAGTTCGATAGGCGAAACGTTGCAAATTTCTGCAATTCTTATTACTGGCGATAGCAGAATGTATCAGTAATGTATGATCTTCTCTGAAAGTTCGAGCCTATTTGGATTGGGCCGCAGGAAATGCAGGTTATGGCAAGAGCTCCGTGGGCGACAGGCCGGTTGCCTCGGCTTGTCAACGTGGCTGAAGTAGGAGGCGCGCGGGATCTCTTCGACCGCAGATATCCACGAGATAAAATAATTTCTGAGAATCGAGAAGCAGCCTGCAGATGAATGATCATGGAAAAGTAGGAAAAGTGACAACTACGTTCTCATTCTATATGAAGTTGAACTACTTTTAATATTAAGGCCAGTTGTCCACTCTCCCGCGCGATCTCTCGCGGGTTAGGAACTGGTCTTCGTGCACTTCTCACAGGAAAGGACCCATCAAATACGATCTTCGCCATCTAGAGTTTCATGAACGGGCTATGCAATCGTTACGTTCATATAGCGCTGCATATATATAGGTACTATATACCTTCTTGCATTCATGAATTTATATATATATATATATATATATATATATATATATATATATATATATATATATAACATTCATTTTTACAATTTCTCGTTATACGAACGATGATTAAAAGGCTTCTCTAATAAACGCTCACTTGTACGTACGCTCATTGCCAACAGACGAGCTTCCCGAAGTTTGCTGTGACATATTTTAAAAATATCTTACCAAATATCTGACAATAGTTGACTTAACATACTTAATATGTTGCAATTTTAACACTTAAAACACGCTTAATATAGTATAGTATGTATTTGTACACTAACCACCAATCGTGTGCGTCGTGCACAGAAGCGCACATCTAATTTACTCTGTCCGTTCATTCACTGCCTCCGAACTGCTCCGAGCGTGTCAAGAAACCACTTCGAAAATCGGCAACCAAAACCCTTGGTTGGCCCTTTCTATCTGCAGGAGGGGGGGAGTGAGTCGTGCAACGAACGCAGACTGCGTAGATCCCGCTGAATGCCAGCGGTTTCTTCGGCGTTGCCGCCTCTTCAGAGGACTGATGCGCCGACTTGCGAGCGATTTAATACACATCTCAACACAACAGATTATGTGGAGTTTTGGAAAATCTATGTCACTGAAAAAGTGGCCTATAACAAATTTTAATATAATATATCTTGTCAGATTTTTATTCTCGTATTTTTCTCGGGCTACCGCCGGTAGCCTCGGTAGCCCGCGTATACGCCACTGTAAGATCTTCGACAAAAAAAATATTTCTCATTTCTACTAAAGAACTTTTGAGAGACTAGTGTTGCATAGTATTGTAGCAGCCAGTGAAATATCCAACATGGAGAATTTTGGGTGTGAGAGCAGCTTCATTAGCGCGACGAAACTCCCAGGAATACCGGCTGGTAGTAGGTAGGGATGGGCGATTATTAAAAAATAATTACTATGTAATCGATGATTATTTTTATTCGATTAATCGTTCCCAATTAACCGAATAATCATATATAATTGGTTAATTTTTCACATCTTAAATAATGCGTAAACTGCATAAAATCGTTACTTTCAGATTCATGCAGTTGGCAACTTTAAGATTTTTGACTGAATATTACAAAGATCAAATTAATTTATTTGCATATACACAGAATTTGTCTGGAAATTACATAGCGACGTTTCGGGGAACACATTTTCCCACATCCTCCTGTAATTTGCAGACAAATTCTGTATGTACGTAAATAAATATATAATAGGAGCTTTGTAATATTGTCTGTCAAAAATCTTAAAGTGGCCAATTACAAGAATCTGAATTGACGTGAACGACAGGCAATCTTCTGTATATAAAATCGTTAATTTTTAATTTGTAAATTAATGCATTATATAGTAACTTATTTCAAGAAAACCTATCACGATAGTGCAAATTATTCTCAATTTTCTGTCTTCCTAAATTTTATTTATTAAACATTGTGTTTTTCTAAAATTTAGTTGTTATTTTAATAACATCAGGAAAAGTGTTCATCAACTAAAAAAACATTAACGCTTTTAAGGTAAAAATACATAAGAATGTAATACGGTTTTTACACAAATAAAAATGCAACTACTTAATCGAAAAAAATCTCAAGTCTTTTTAACTTCCTTCGAATAAACAACAAAATAATTAAAATTCTTTTACAAACACGTTTAGATATAATATAAATGTCAATAACAGATCTTGAAATGAACAATATCGATTAGAAACATTAACTACACACATTAATGTGCAAAGACCATTGCTTAAGTTCAAAAATAGAGATGTACTTTCATATTTTGCTCGTTTTGAAAATTAATATTTGAATTAAAATAATCGAGCTAAAAAGTGGAAAAATTAATCGATGTAGTCATTAATCCGTGTAAGAAAATTCGATTTCAATTTTTCGATTAATCGTATTAAATAATCCATTGCTGTACTAATCGCGATTAAATCGCCGATCCCTATTTGTAGGTGATGAAGTGAGCGCCGATAAGTTTGGGTAAGCGTCTGTATCCGCCACCATTCCATGACGTGGCGCAGTGAAGCTGTTGGCTATCGGAGGGCGCAGCGCAGGGCTCTCAGTAGCCCGTTCCCTATTTGCGCTGCGCATTTTCTTCAGTTCTTTTTTTTAAGGGACCGATGACATTAGATCATTGTTACACCTCCCGGTTATAGTGAACCTAAGTCACTGGTCCTTTCACTTATATTACAAATAAGCATAAGGAGATTAATCGGTAAACCTCGGTTGTAGTGAACGTAGGAAATAAGTCCGGGAAATTAATTGAATCTCTTGTGTCATTTGGGGATTAAAAGGTATGCGGAGAGTGGGATGTTGTTCCAAAAGTGCAAGAGGCATTGAAAGGTGTCAATTCTGCGTTACGTTATTTCGACACAGAGGACAATGCAGAATCAAGTATGGAGAGAGCACGAATTCTGGAGGTCTAATAAAAATGTACGAAGCAAACAATTAAAAATAATTCATTTTTTTACATATAAATAAAGATATTGATATATACTGTTTGTACTGTTAATGAATTTTGCAGTTTATTAATAAAATCATTCATTGTGGAGTAATTTGTCTTAATTTTGACATCTGATATAGTGAACCAAACATGTTAGTCCCCAGAAGTTCACTATAACCGGAGTCGACACACGAGTACATTATGAAACGAAGATGTAATGATAGGTATTAAGACACGAGTGTGATATTACGATGCGAGCGAGTATCGTAAACTTCACACGAGTGTAACTATACCGAATACATCGAGTTTCATACGGTAGTTTTCTACGACTTTTACGTTGAATCGTTTCGTGGCAGTTGAAATGCAGAATTCAGCCAAGGCCACCTAGCGGACAACTCCCTAATCTTACCCGCGCATGCTGCATCACGTGCTTGTGGTTACCAAACCCTCTGCGAGGGGGTACTGCCCTAGTGAAGTAGGATCAAAATGCAATTATGATACAATTCATTTTTAAATAATATCCCATGAAAAAAAATTAATAATAATAATAATAATAATAATAATAATAATAATAATAATAATAATAATAATAATAATAAAGAAATTAAAATTGAAAGTACACAATCGAACGAAACTTACTAGAACGATTCTTAATGATGAAGTACCAATCAATACTTCGTAAACTCCTCTGTGATTGGTCGAGAACCTGTATCATAATGAAATGTATCGTAAGGAGTATCATTATTCAACTGGTTGCACCCATCAAATGGCAGCATTATAGAGCTGGAGTAGAAAAATATTTTTTAATATTTTCTCGAACGTCCTTCGCGAGCGGCTCGTCTCAGCAATGTGCTTAGCACTGTTCAAAAGACTCATTTTATGAAGCTGGTGGAACAATCACCTAATGTCACCGGCCACTTAGTGTTCCCGTTGGTGTAGCGCAGATTTTTCATCGCGGAAGTTGGCAGTGATCTTTCCCCGCTTGATGGCGAGATCCGGCGCGGACCTACATCAGCTTGCGGGAATTTTCCCTAACCAGGTATCTCCCATCTGCTTGGCACCGCCCCAGCCGGGACAAGCTGTAAACTCCTGACGAGTTTCTCGACAAATGTGGTAGTGCGTAAGGAGGAAGATAGCATAAGGAAGAGGAAGGAATGATCACGCGCGGTCCTTGGACCGTCTGGTAGGGTTCTGCTCCGGCATTCTCCTAATGTTAATGGGAGACACCACAGAAAAACACCGATCAGAGCAGCAGGCAGATAGAATTCTCTAGGCAGTAGCTGAATTCGATGTAGCGAACTCAAGTTAGTGTCGAAAATTCTGCTACCGTCGGGACTCGAACCTAGGACCTGCCGGTCAGGGGCTTTGCAGTGACATCAGTTGATGTCCTGAGCCACCTTTGTCGGTCTAGTTTTAGCCACTCTAGTTATAGTGAATCTCCATGGACTTATATTTTTTCTCCTTATCAGAGGTTCACTATTGCTGAAAATGGAAAAAAACAAACTAGTTTGTCCACAATTACAATATTAATTTTATTACTTCAAAGGTTCAGTATAATCCGAACAGCGAATTCAATATTTCATGGAGTTCATTTGTTGTTTTCAGTTACTTTTAAATAACAATTTTATTTACAGTATACTGTGCAGTATTTTGAAAATAGGTTTTGCATACCCTCCCGAGTGTGATTTCTCCGCAGTTGAATCTAGTGTCCACTCATTCGTACACGCGATACGTTTGAATGACTCTTGCATTGTTTAAACATTTTCCGTCATTGGTAAACTCTTTGTCACCAAACTCTAGTTCCGGAAGACTTCCTCAGTATTTACACGACCTTCTTAGAGATAGGCTTTCACAAGTGTTTGCCTTGTAGTAGGTCGACAGAACTGCCATTGAACAGCTGAAACTCATTTCCTAGATAGTATGATCCCTCACATTTCCATTCGCTGTGAGGAATGCCAAAAGAAATCATGAGACCGGCCTCAATCTCTTACCGTAGTTTTAATCCGCGATTGTACTTTTTCCTGGAAATTTTGTTTCCTGTGTTCGCTGTTACTGATGTGGATAGTTCACAATAACTCAAACTAGTGCATATTTTATTGTACGTGAATCGGTACCAGTGCCTTAAATTTCTTTCTTGGAAAGCTCCCTCTATCCTGATTCGAGTGTAACTGGTTGCGCTGGTCTCTTGACTTGTCTCTACGGCCCCTGCCGCACCGCTGGACTCCTGCACGCCGCCCCCGGCCCCGCCCCCGCGCCGTTGCCGCTGCCCGCAGAGGAAGCCTCCTCCGCTGGAGACGTCAGCCCTGCCAACACCCGCCCCCTCCGCGGCCCAGGCCGAGCTGCCACTCGGATTATTTCGCAGTGCGTTTCCTCGTTGCAAATTAAATAAAGCGCACCGGCATAATTAAATATCGTACTATCCGCTAATTGGAGGCCGCGCCTCTAATAGCGGCGGCTTCAAAATTTAATGAGCGCCGGATGGAACGCGGGCGAGGGCGCGGAGAGCGCGGCTGGAGCAGGGGGGCGAGGGGGGGGGTGATTCGGGCCTGCGGGCAGGTGGGCAGGCGCACAGGGCGGAAGGTAACTCCATAGCAAGGAAACTCAGTTTCAGCTTCCGTCCACGATGCCGGTTACCAGCACTAGTGTTGGTACGCGTTCTACTTTCCAAGAACGATAAAAACGTCAAAATGTTGTCTCATCTGGGGGGAAGTCGTGTTACAAAAGTTCTTTCCACCTGTGAAAACTCCACGCACTTTCCATAATATTCTCCAATAACCCGGGAGGGGTCATATGAGGGGACCGGGAGCGCTAGCTCAGTGCATCAACCGATGTCACTGCAGCGCCTCTGACCGGGAGGTACTAAGTTGGAGTCCTGACGGTGGTAGGATTTTCGACACTAGGTTTCAGGTAGGTCGAATTCAGTCGCTGTCTCGAGGAGAATTCTTGAGGCCGGCTGCTCTGATCGGTAGTTTTCCGTGGTTTCTCCGATCAACACCAGGCGAATGCCGGAGCAGTACCCTAAGAAACGGGGCCACGGACCGCGCGCGATCTTTCCTTCCTCTTCCTTGTTCTATCCTCTCCCCTTACACACATACTTACACTAACATGCACTACACAACCACGTATTCCGGGAGATCGGTCGGGAGCTTAGAGCTTGTCCCGTCTGGGGCGGTGCCTCGCTGGTGGGAGAGTCCTGGTTAGGGGTAAACCCCACTAGCCGACGGGAGGTCGGCACCGGATCTCGCCATCCAGCGGGGGAAGATCACCGCCATCTCCCGAGAAAAGAACATTCACTACACTAACGGGACTAATGATCAAAGCAGTTGCGCCCGGAAACAAATCAATCAATCATATGAGGGAATTGGAACAATGCAATAAAATATGCATGTCATAAATAATGTCATAAATAAAAATCAGGTTTTATTGCACAGATTTTTTAAAATTATTATATACCTTAGTAATTTCCGGAACATTTCCTTTAATGTTTCATTTGTAAAATCCATTTCCCGTCACATGACTGCATTCTGTCTGCCTTTCTCCGAATTCAGTTTTGTGTCGCGGGTGTCTCTGGGGTCGCGATGCTTCCGCTCGCGCCTGCCTTGGTGAGTCCCGCGTTGACTTCGAGCGCCAACTGGCGCATCGCCCACGGGGCCTTTGCGATAACCTCCGTTTCCTGTGATTCAATCCTCATTGGCGCCATTCATTTTCTGAGAGATAAATCAAATCGGGTACTTTGGTAATCGCTAGAAACAGACGTTTAGACGGAAGTTTGCATCGAATTCGCCCTTAGCCTATTCTGAGATCAATACTCACAGAATAGGTGCAAAAAAGTCGTAAAATAGCGCAATATTTGCATTCAGAACGAAAATAAGAAGTTGCAAGAATGAAAAGTAGCGAGGCAAGATGTGGAATTTTTCCAAGAATTTTGACTGTGAAAATGGTGTGTAAACAGTTATTACTGAATTTTACGCTTTCATTCTCAACTCTAACATTTACCATATGTTAATGTTCATGCACTTTTGCATTACATGAATCTGTAAACATATCTTTTAGCAAGAGTTGGATGAATTTTATTGATGTGTATTAATAATTTAAAAAGCTCGACAATTAAATTTAAGGATGTTATAAACGCTTATTTATGGAATTCCATTATGTTCCAAGCGAAATTACCGGGAGCAGTAGCTCAGTACATCAACTGATGTCACTGCAACGCCTCTGACCGGGAGGTCCTAGGTTCGAGTCCTGACGGCGGCAGGATTTTCGACACTATCTTTTCAGCTAGGTCGAATTCAGTCGCTGTCTGGAGGAGAATTCTAGCGGCCGGCTGCTCTGATCGGTAGTTTTTCGTGGTTTCTCCGATCAACACCAGGCGAATGTCGGAGCAGTACCATACCAAACGGGCCACAGACCGCGCGCGATCTGTCCTTCCTTTTCCTTGTCCTATCCTCTCCCCTTACACACACCCTTCCACTAACATGCACGACACTATCGCATATTCCGGGAGACCGGTCGGGAGCTTAGAGCTTGTTCCCTCTGTGGCGGTACCCCGCTGGTGGGAGAGTCCTAGTTAGGGGGAAACCCCACTAGCCGACGGTAGGTCGGCGCCGGATCTCGCCATCCAGCGGGGGAAGATCACCGCCATCTCCCGGGAAAAACATGCACTACCCTAACGGGACTTATTACCGAAACACTTGACGCGCCCGGAAACATGACAAAATCAATCAATCAATCAATCCAATCGAAATTGTATCTGGTGGTTCGTTTCCTCTGAGGCGGCCGAGTTAGGTTCCTGGGCAAGACAAGCCCTCTCCGGAGTGTTTCACAGTGCGACTTCTTGTAAACATGAGAAACAATTCAGGACTTTTATTGTGTGGGAGAAGTCAGGAACACACCTAGGAATTAATGGAAAAAGCATTAAAAGTCTGGGGAAAGTTTCAGAAAGATGAAAGACAGAGTTGACAAATTAGTTTCACGTTTGCTTTAATATTTTCTTCCAATAGTTTTAAATCTCTACGAATTTTATCAGTGAAACAATTTTAAGTGCTGTGATAAACGGAGAGGTAAATATTTTTCAAGAACGGAGTGGCCATCCTCCTTGAGCCCGCATGCGGTGGAGGGCGTTCTCACGAGACATCTGTGCACTGGGCTCTTAAATTCCAGCGTTTGCCCAGACTTGTAACGGGCTTCTATTGCACAGATGGGTACTGACTAGAAGTTTTCAAAAATAATTTTTTAATCGTGAAATTGCAAGGAATATCTTTAGACATGTCCTAGCAGTCTTTTTATTAAAATAATTTGAGTACAAAATTGAAGTGTGACGAACGTGTTCATACTTTATCTAAATTGTTTCCATTTTTTCAATTATATTAGGTTCATTAGGTGTTGCATGAGAATTGACAACATTAACGAAATTTCTTTGGCGAAATTGACATTATTGTTTTGTAGAACATGTTTTTAGTTTGATTTGTCTCTTCACTTGTGCATTTCGTCATGATGCCAACGCCACAACGAAAGAATTGACGGGGGAAGTGTATGCCGCTAAAACTTCCCCCATGGCCTTTGGCAGTAATACAATTGTGTAAAGCGGTTAGCAATTACGTGTCAGTCTGTATAATTCAGAAGCTCCCTGGGCGCAGTGCATGATTTATGGACGCCTATGAATTCTACATGGTCAGGTTGGATTATTAAAGCCCTGCATTGTGAACAAAATATTGCGCGGTACGGTTCCAAAATGCCTGATTGAGGAGCATTCAAATAACAAGCCAGTTTTAAAGTGAGTAAGATGAGGGAAGGTTCAGCCATATTATTGCTAGTTTAGGGTGGCGTATGTTCGTTTTGTTCAATGTATTACGTCGTTTTATTTCTTTGTGTAGCGCAGGTGTAGGTAGCATGGAGTACTCGGAGCTTTCCACTCTATTCAAAACTCAAAAATGTTTCGAAATTGTTCACAGGAAAGAAATTGAAAAACACGCAGTTTCAAAAATATTCATTTTTATCTTGTTATCCTAGTGCAGTGCCGCAAATATAAATCGAGGAAGTCATCATTAGTACTTAAAACTCCCCAATCCAACGGCCCGATGTGATCTACTTACTCAAGTTGTGAGTCACAAAATTGCAAACATTCTTGCTCGCACTTTAATTGTTTCAAATTACGCCTTACCATAATGCGCATAAAATCGGATGGCAAGTTGCAAACAAGGCAAACTACGAATTTCATTGATGAGGTCGAGTCTGAAAATATAAGAATTTGTAGAAAAATTGTTAGGATTCTTCGAATGTTTCCAAAAAAATATTTTAATTTAATTTCCATAAAATTAGAATCTCCTCAGATGACTGTGATCAATTATTATTCCTTGAATTTGCATATGTTATGGAAGTATTGTTAATTTTGTGTTCTTCCCAGTGTGAGATCAATGTTTAACGAGAAATACTGAGTGATCTGAATCATAATGCTTGTCTCACAGTCGTTGATTCACCACGAAACAAGCGTCTAGCTGATTTCAGGGTTTTATTACAAAAAATACCTTATTTTTCATTTCATGTTTTTTAATTAAAAAATCATTTTAGAGTTTAAACCGGAAATTAAAAATGTGCTTATCAGGGAAACACTTTAAAAATTTGCCCCAAGAAAAATGACTACCCTGAATTATTCGTGTTTCCCAAAAATATTTAATTTTTCAATTCTTTTTATTCAAGGTCAAACAGTTCACAACTGTGTGACGTACTAAGAAGAGAAAAGTAGTCTAGGCACGCTTTTCTAAATTGTGGAATCTCTGCCCTAACCCATATACTCGTACAAGTTGAAGAATTGCAAGTTGCAAACGAGCATTTTTTTGACAACAATTGATAAGAGATTATTAGCTCTAATATAAATGCATTCTTTAGTATAACCTAAATTCGGGATATAAATGGCTGTTTTAAAAGGTACAATTCATAGTTGAAAAAACATTCTCAGAGGAAATTAGTATAAACATTTACCCCAATCTTAAATATTATTATTATTATTATTATTATTATTATTATTATTATTATTATTATTATTAAATTTGTTGCGTCCTTAATCCGTATCGACGCAACGCGCCTTGTCGAGCGTTGACGTGGCGATTGTGTCGCGATTAAACAATTTCATTTATTAACAATTAATTGTATTGATTTTGTCCTGGGATTCAGTGAAACATTTAATTATCACTGCAGAAATGGTTACAATTTGTTATTATTCCTTGTTACTTTGTGAATCCCAAACGTAGTCCAATGTTTGGAGAATGATCATAGTAAATTATTCTCTAGCTCGAGAGAAAAGAATTTCGACAAAGAAGAACTCGGGTAGATGCAAACATGCGCATAGCGCTTTCGTCTATTGTCGAGTAGGCTACACTTGTGCACTTTCATTAGCTGGCTCAACCCATGTAATGTCTGGAACGTAATTTTCTCGAAGAATGCTCGGGCGGGCGGGAGGTCGATTCGCGCGAATTGAAGACGGCAGCCGCGAGGCGGCGCGGAGGCAGGATCGGCCCGCCAGGTGAAATGGCGGGGGCGGATGGCAGATAAGCGCCCCTTCAGCACTCCATTCTCTCCCCCCCCCGCCTCACGGCGTCGCCGTTTGCAATCTTTCCGGCGCTATAATTAACTTTAATGTACTAGGTGCATTTGCATTCAGAAGCCCCGAGGTGCTAAATGAGTCCTGGAGGTGCCTTGCTCCCACCCGCCCTCCCGCCTCTCCCCGCCCAGAGATGCATAGCTCCATGCGTCCTCTGCCACCCCCCACCCCCACCCCCGCCTGCACGACGGCCCAACTTCGCGCCCGGACGACACAATAAATAATGAACGCTCGCACGTTGAGACCGGCTGATTTAGCTCAGAGCCGGAATTCCGCTGCCTCGGACCGGGAGGTCGTGGAGGTCGAAACACACTGCTACATAGCTAGGTTGACTTCAGCCGCTGTCTTGAGAAACCAAGTACATAGCCGCTGTCATCGTTATTTTTCCGTGGATTCTCCCATCAAAGCTAGGCAAATGCTGGAGCAGTAGCCGTCGACCTTGCCCTATTCTTCCCCCCTCTCACTCTCCTTCTCTTTTTCTGTCTCTTTTTTTCCTTTTCTCTTTTTCACGTTAACTTTCTTTTCTTCTCTCTTTCTCACTTCTCTTCTTCTCTTCCCCTCTCTCTTTTTTCTCTCAACGTTTCTGATTCACTATATCCGATGATGTCGAAATTAAATAGGATTTCTCCACGATTATAACTTTTATGAATATAGAGATACAGCAAAATTCATTAACAGAGCGAACTGAAAATTTCAATATCTTTGTGTCCGTAAGAAATCAGTAATGTTCAATTGTTAACTTTGTATATTTTACATCAGTAATTTGTCTACATCCTTCTTTAGAGTTCCTGCTCACTCCATACTTATTCTGCATCGTCCACTGTCTTAAGGATCGTAATGCTGCCTTGGCACCCTTAAATGCCTCTTCTACTTTTGGAGACCGGGAGGTCCTAGGTTCGAGTCCTGACGGCGGCAGGATCTTCGATACTAGCTTTTCAGCTAGGCCGAATTCAGTTGCTGTCTGGAGGAGAATTCTAGCGGTCGGATGCTCTGATCGGTCGTTTTCCGTGGTTTCTCCGATCAACACCAGGCGAATGCTGGAGCAGTACCCTACCAAACGGGCCACGGACCGCGCGCGATCTGTCCTTCCCCTTCCTTGACCTATCCTCTCCCCTTACACTCACTTACACTAACATGCACTACACTACCACATATTCCGGGAGACCGGTCGGGAGTTTAGAGCTTGTCCCGGCTGGGGCGGTGCCCCGCTGGTGGGAGAGTCCTGGTTAGGGGGAAATCCCACTAGCCGACGGTAGGTCGGTGCCGGATCTCACCATCCAGCGGGGGAAGATCACCGCCATCTCCCGAGAAAAAAACACATGCACAAAAGAACACATTAACAAAGTAGTTGCCGCGCCCGGAAACACGAAAAAATCAATCAATCAATCAATCAATTCTACTTTTGGAACTCCGCCCCACTCTGCGAAGGCCCTGATAACCTACGATATCCTGTCGGCAGTGGGATGGCGCAAGCTGCTAATGGAACCGCGCTTTTCCATGCAGCGGGGGGGGGGGGGCGCCAGGCTTTTGGGCTGTGGCAGTCGCGCGCTTCCTGTCGCCTACGTGGAACACAGTTGGCCGCGCTTTGTCCCGCGGAATAGAACGCTTGAAACTGAAAGGGGGGAAAGCATTGTATTGAACCATCATTCTTTGATGTGTATATGTCAAAGTAATAGAAGATCGGTAAACAATACTTTCATGCCGTGGGCACACGTTGGCATTGCATCAGGTTTCAGTTCCTCAGTGTCCAAGAACTAGTGCCCGGAAGAACCGGCGCCTTGCCGCGCGTCATTGCGCGCTCGTCAAGGGCGTGAGCAATGTGTTTCGCGACCTTGAATTCTTCTCGTGCCCGTAGGAGCGATTGTTCACTCGGCGGACATTTTTCACTGTTGGCAGGGCTGCACAAACCCCGCGCGAACGACGATTTGCGTCGTGAAAAGTGTGGAAATTTCGTATTTTTTTAGTAACTTCCAATGCGAAACGGTAGCCAATTTTTTCACTGCTAGTAAATATGATCAATTATTTTACACTAGTATTTATCTTCCAAAAGAAAAAAACTCGGGGCAGATTTCGACCTGAACCTGTTGAAAGGTCCCTTGTAAGAATTCGGCACTTGTTCAAATTGAACTCGACTCACCTAATCTTTTTGAATGAAATGCATCAGAGACGTATTAGAGCGTACTTCCTTGTATTTATCTTGTTTCCCAAGAATTCGGCTGGCATTTCTTATCTCGTAGTGAGCAGTAAATTACTTCGTTCTTCTCCAGGAGTGTACAGAGAAGTATTTTCCATTTTGATTTTCAAGTAATGAAACACTAAACCTGAGTTAGTTTTTTTTAAAAATTTAATACATTATCTCGTGAACATGTAAATGGAGTAAAATATTCTTACGTTTATTCTGCATTAATTCCAAATAGTTTGTTCCTTAAATCTCATTTCAGGTTTTCGCTGAAGCGATTTGCCACGAAGTTATCTTCCTTTTTTAAGATTTGATTCTCATGGTCTATTATGACATTGGATTGTAGAACGTGTACCATTACGAATGATTTTCATCAACATATCTTTAAAGAAATTGTTGTGAAGTCGCTTACACTGAAAGAATCGGAACAAGAGGCGGTCCTCTAACGTTAACTTATTTCTAAGCAGAACACATTTTAACATGAAAGGATTTGAGTTCCTCTAAGAAATGCCAAATACAATTACAAATATTCCTTTCTCTAAAAGGATGTAACAGAGAATGTCGAAGTTAAGCGCATCCAAATTATAATCCCATTTTTCAATTAGGGCGAGTGGGATCAAAGGCGAAGACCATTCCCCGCGGAACCTCAATCAACACAGGGGGGTCGGGGTCAGGAAGGAACTAATTAAAACTCAGTCTTCGGGCAGGGCTAGTGATGGCGCGGATGCACGGTGGTCTACGTTCAACATTAACTGGCGGAAATTCAAAATTTCAGGGCAAGGAAATTTGAGATTCCTTATTTAATACACTTTTATTTACTAAGACGCAGCAAAAATGGGTAAAATTCCAAGGAAATATAAGGAATTGTCTCGATGCATGTTTATTTTATCATAATATTTTAATAAAAAGTAATGACTTATATGTAATATTAAGTCTTTGTTCTTTAAGTTAAAACTTGTTATTTAGTAACATTAACGAATGGGCTATTTGCCGTCGAAAATTGTGTTATTTTCCTATAAGTTCTTATACAGAAATTTGAATATATCTAATCGAATTTGTAGAATCCTATGTACTCTTGATTGTCCAAGGTCTTTCATGTGATTAATGGTATAATTCAACAGATTTTCCTTTCAATTTGTTCTTGTGTAACACTTTTTTTTCATATTAATTTGAGTTTTTTTTTCATGCACATTCCCATACTATGTGTTCTATGTTTTTTTTAAATTTATTTGTATATTTGCTTTTTACAACCTGATATACATATACCTATTTTGAAGTCAATTAAATGAAATGTAGAATGTTTTCCGCGGAGGCGTTGATGGTGGACCACTGTGCGGCGGCGCGGAGCGGGGTCGCAGCTTTTCCTCTGCGCGAGTGGTGATTCTTCGCAAGGCAACGTAATGCGGTGGGGTGGGGACCCTGGCATCGCCAATCTCACCTCCAAGCCTCCCCCTCCCTGCCACACTTCACTTCCTTTCGCGTCTTGCCCTCTATTTCTTTCGCCATATGTATATATATATATATATATATATATATATATATATATATATATATATATATATATTCCCCTGTGCGCGTATTGTCGCAGACATCCCATGCTTGGCAATCGTTTTTTTTCTTTCGATAACTGACGGTGACGCTAGATAATTGCAACACTAGCCATTTTTCAAGCAAGTAAAAATCATACTGACTCTCTTAAATTGTGTAGTGTATTCCAATGGCGAGCGAATATTCAGAAAGGGCATATCAACTTAAACTTACACGGTTCCAATTCAAACTACTGAAATTTTAAATAATTTTAAAAAATGCTTTGGACAGTTGTAAATAGTAAAAACATGCAGAGTTGGTTTTCGTAGAGTGTATATACAATTAATATTTATTTATTAAATTCATAATTTTTATGGATATTAACAGGAAGTATCGAAGATTTAAATTAATGAAATAAACTTCGTATTTACGAGTATTCGTGTGTTCTATTTCACCTTTTAGCTTTCTAGTTGTGTAGCCTGCTTTACTTTTTATTTTTCCTCTTAAAATCAGATTAGAATGGACGTTTGTTTCTACCCGACATTAATGCGGTATCAAAAATGTTTGAACGAAATCCAGAGTTTTTTTTTTACTCGTTACTCCGATTTCTGCATGTCATCTGCATGGCAATTTCCCCCGGATAAATAAAAAGATGCTGAAACACATAGCTGAACTTACCATCACATCTATCCTTCACATTCATCAGCACATTCTACACATTCTGAGCACACGAGTCGAGATGTCTTTGGAACAAATACCCAGACATGTGAAAACAGTTACTTTTCATAACATTATTCACTTCACAACAGAATCTATCACATCTGTTCGCTCTCTAAAACTGTAGAAAATAAACAAACCACCTCAAATGTATGGCAAATAAGACAATGTTCCTGAAAAATTTGCCTGGAGCGCGGTTGTTAAACTGGACTTGGTCCAAAAAATAAGAACATTTGCATCAGTTTTCGGTACAGATTACATCCATGTCCGTTGCTTTTCGGTTCCAATACGAAAAATTGTGAAAAAAAGAGTGTGAAGCGGGTTTTAAAGAGCCCAACTGGACTTTACATAAACAAAATAAGAGCATGAGAGTTGATATGAAAACAAAAGTTAACAGGATGACCGAAAAACCACTTTTTGTTGTTAATGAACAGTTTCCAAAGTTTTAGCATTCTACACTTTGTATAAATAGTATTAAATATTTATTATAATATTTTTCTAAAACCACCTTACTAAAACCTGTCATGTAGCTGTTAGCACCTACAAGATATTCTATTATCAATAAATTTTAAAGAACATATAGTTTAGTTTATTTTCTATTTTAGGCCGCAAAATCCAGTTTTTTTAAAAATTTTCTTATCAAACTAATGAACAAGCAAATTCTGAATCATGGATACCAAATCTGTCACATAGGTTGTTCATCATGAACGACGATATGCAGAATTTTCGTATGCAATTGCATCCCGTTCTGTTCTTTCAGTAGCGACGAAAAAATATGAAAAAAAGGTCAATGAAAAGCCGGTGTTCGAGAGCCCCTCATCACGTGTCCGACGCCGCAAGTTCCTAGGGCATCCGTCCACCCCGCCTACCCCGCCCTCTCCATTTGGAAGCATCTGGGTTGGGCCCTCCCGGCCTTCGGCAGTCGGAAGTGACTCGTTGGTCCGACTTCAGTAATGGGTTGGCACTGCAGCCTAGGCATTCGTAGGTCCATCCCTGCTGCACATGGCCGGTTTGGGGAAAGAATCCTTCGGGAGTGGCAAGTGTGTTGTGAGGCCGTAACATGGTGGCTGGGTCTCATACACCATGTCACAGCTTTCAACATCCATGCTTTGCGCGGGATTCGAACCCTGATGTTTGGTGTAATGGGGGAGCAGTTTCAAGTTATTGCGCCGTTTCTTTGCATTATATTTCGCACTAGAGCATAATTTACTCTATAAAATAAACGTTTTACCATAAAAATATGAAGTGTACTAGCCAAACTGTTACCCCTTAAATATGTGGAGCTGTAGATATATTCACAGAAGAGACATGATTTGAAGAGTATAGGGCAATTATGTGAAGGACCCACCCAAGACACTATTTTCAAGAATGGGCAAATACGAATTTTAACTTTTGAAAGAATGTTTTGCATTGGAGTTTTAAAAAGGTAAACCATAGTCATTCGGTTTATTATGTAAAATCTTGTGCGTAAAATCTGTCGTTATTTACAGTCACTAAACCAGGTAAGTTATCATACTGAATAAGTAGTGATGGGTCGATACCGGAATTTCTCGATACTCGATACCGTTACCTGTCTGAGAGCTTCCATACTCGATACTCGATACCATAGTACATTAAAGACTCAGCAGGAAAAGTGGTTCAATCAAAATTGGAAGGATATATTTTGTTCTTCACACATGCATACAAGTACTATTTTAATATTTAAAAACTATTGAGATGAACATACATTTTTTAAAGTTTTTAAAGATACTTATTAAGGAAAACTAACATTCTAATTCTTTCTGGGTCCATTCTATTTCTTTTTTGTCACATATCAATCCAGCTGTACCGAAAAGTCCCTCGGAAATCTCTGTAGCTGATGAAATGCACTGGTATCGAACAGCACTTTTTCTTAAATTGAGGAGAGTCACTTTGTTTTTCCAGTAAGAAAGTAGATTTGTATCAGGAGGAAGAAAGTCCGCACATTTAATTCATCTTCTTGTGCTGTGGTTTCGTATTCACAGCATGATACTTCGTAATCACTCTGCAGAATATTCGTATAAAGAGACCACATGTCAAAGCATTTTCGGGGGTTCAGTAGCTGAGGATGGCGAAAAAATAAATTAAGTGAATTAAAATTTTGAACAACAAATTCTTACCTAATTTCAAATTTCTAATGTATATAATGAAAATAAGTTATTCGAAATCATATACAGTGATATAATTTTTTTGACTACGGAAATATCGGAGAATCGAAATCGTGATTAAAGGGTTACTCTTTTCTTGTGAGCATGGTGTTTTTAGGTTCAAGATGTTTAATAAATTCCTTGAATCTATTGTCCTCAATAATAATGATCGATTGATTATCTTTGCGTATCATGTAAGCAAATTTTCTTGTTATTGCTTTTGAACGGTTGTCTCCTGATTTAAATTTGTTCTTTGTGGCCAAAAAATCAATGAGTGTTGGTTGATTTGTGTTGGAACTTGATGATCTTGACAGGACTAGCCATGGGTAATTAACTTCTACCACTTTACTTGTATGATCTGCGACGATTCAAACGTCCGGTGCAACATTAGTTGGCTTGGCTCACTTGTGGATGGAGCTGAATGGAGCTGTGGATGGAGCTGAATACTACCTGTTGTATTGATGTAACATGTTTCTTTTAATTACTAGTATTGTGTGAATTTTCACCAGGCGAAAATGTTTTTTTACATATTCTACAATTAGTACGATTGTCATCTTTTGAGTCCTCTTAAAAATAATTCCTCATTCACTCTTTTTGTTTATGGAATGCACTAATCTAGTCGTCTTTCGGTCACTTTAAAATGCAGAACTGAACTCAAGAGCTTCGTCAGATGCCTCCGCTGTGGGCTGAGGAGGAGAGTATCCCGAGAAGAAACGCTGTCATCGAGCATTGCTTATCATGCCTGTCGTCACTAGATTGCTGGGAGCTCACAAGGAAGAGTTTCACTACCTCTCTTCCGCTGGCACTACCAAAATCGGTTACCACAAAACCACATATACCACCATTTAGAACTATTTAATTGCTAATTAATTACGCAAAAATTATTTTTTTTGCTCTTCAAACTTTTGCGTAATGAATGGTGAGCTAGCGGAAGATTCCGCTGGATCAACCACAATTAGTTACCACAAAACCAAATACGCCAACTTGTAGAGTGATTTAATTGCTAATTAATTACGCAAAAATTATTTTAATTGCTCTTCAAACTTCCGAGTAAATAATTATAAACTAGCACTTCCGGTTTCCGCTGGCACTACCACAAACGGTTACCACAAAACCACATACGCCATCTTGTAGAGCGATTTAATTGCTAATTAATTACGCAAAAATTAATTTTTTTGCTCTTCAAATTTTTGCGTAATGAATGGTGAGCTAGCGGAAGATTCCGCTGGATCTACCACAATTAGTTACCACAAAACCAAATATGCCATCTTATAGAGCGATTTAATTGCTAATTAAGTACGCAAAAATTAAATTAATTGCTCTTCAAACTTTCGAGTAATTAATTGTGAACTGCCGGGCGTGCCTGCAGCAGCCGGCCGGCCGGCCGACCGCCCGGCTGGTCGACCTGCTGGCCGCGTGACGTCACGGGTAAGGGTAGCCAGTGAGCGCGCCAGACCACCGGCGCGGCCGCCCGCTCGGCTGACACATTTAAATGAAATACACGAACAGGGCGGGTGCTCACTTCGATATTGAAAACATTTGTTCCATTACTATTTGACTCCTGTCCTCAAATGTTGACTGATTTTTGTAGGTCATCACTTATGTTTGTTGACCTCATGACATTGTTGACAAGAAATATCTATATTCATATTCCTTTAAAATATTAAATTTCAAACAATCTGCCATCCCCTTTTCCAAATAGTCTTCCTTATTTCTTAAATACATGCAATGACAGTGTTGCCGAAATATTTGTTTTTTTAATCACTGTAGTTTTAACTAATTGGAGTTGATGTACGTAATCAACAAAATAGAGATCTGGTTTGAGCCCTAATAAGGTCAATTACGCATTGGTGAATCGTTGACAATGTTGTAAAGTCTTAACAAATAAACCAATTTTTTCAAAGAACTAGAAGAATTAAAATCTCCACTGCTGTGAATCTAGTAAAATATCAAGATGAGTAAAGTAAAAATATAACCAAAAATATACATAAAAATGAAAGCCAAATATTAAATTAAGTATTAAATATGTTGGCCTTTTTTTTAGAGAGCGGTAAGTAGAAATACAAAAAATATGTAATTACATTAAAATATGGTCTCTAGTGATGAGGACCTACAAAAATAAGTCAACATTTGAGGACAGGAGTCAAATAGTAATGGAACAAATCTTCCAAAGAGAATGTTTACTCTCTATAATAATTAAATACCAACACATGTTAAAAGAGGCGTCGATCGCATTAGCGATTTAAAACTAGCAGATGCTACAAAAAATTTCAAAAATTCAAACATTGATTTATAAATAATATCACATAGGCAATATTTTGCGATATAGCCTCACACAATTAAAACAATACAGTTTCAACAAAAACTTGTTACTCGATATCACAGTTGTTTAACGTACTACGATTGAATCAATTCTTTTCCAATATACCGTACACGCTTATGGTCATTCAGCGACCATCTGTAATGTACTTGGAAGACCTTCATGAACATAAAAAAATATGGGTATAATTTTCAATACTGAAGTCAGCTCTCCGCCAGTTCGTGTATTTCATTTAAATTTGTCAGTCAGCCGGGCAGATGGCGGCGGCCTGGCGCGCTAGCTGGATACCCCTCACCCGTGACGTCACACGGCCAGCCGGTCGGCCGACCGGCTGCGGCCGTTCACAATTAATTACTCAAAAGTTTGAAGAGCAATTAAATTAATTTTTGCGTAATTAATTAGCAATTAAATCGCTCTACAAGATGGCATATTTGGTTTTGTGGTAACTAATTGTGGTAGATCCAGCGGAATCTTCCACTAGCTCACCATTCATTACGCAAAAATTTGAAGAGCAAAAAAATTAATTTTTGCGTAGTTAATTAGCAATTAAATCGCTCTACAAGATGGCATATATGGTTTTGTGGTAACCGTTTGTGGTAGTGCCAGCGAAAACCGGAAGTGCTAGTTTATAATTATTTACTCGGAAGCTTGAAGAGCAATTAAATTAGTTTTGGGGTAATAAATTAGCAATTAAATCACTCTACAAGTTCGCGTATTTGGTTTTGTGGTAACTAATTGTGGTTGATCCAGTGGAATCTTCCGCTAGCTCACCATTCATTACGCAAAAGTTTGAAGAGCAAAAAAATTAATTTTTGCGTAATTAATTAGCAATTAAATAGTTCTAAATGGTGGTATATGTGGTTTCGTGGTAACTGATTTTGGTAGTGCCAGCGGAAGAGAGGTAACAATACTCAAATGTT